>JADBJO010001317.1:115000-152500 GCA_016801955.1 Conus betulinus | reverse complement strand
CAAATAATTATTAGCACAATGTCAGGCTTACAACAGAACAAATTGGATTTGAATCAATATTAGCACAAATGTCAGGCTTACAACAGAACAAATTGGATTTGAATTAATATTAGCACAAATGCCAGGCTTACTACAGAACAAATTGATTTGAATCAATATTAGCGCAAATGTCAGGCTTACTACAGAACAAATTGGATTTGAAATAATATTAGTGCAAAGTCAGGCTTACTACAGAAGATTTGAATTAATATTAGTGCAACAGTCGGCAAGCCAAGGGAATTAATATTAGCACAGATGAAGACAGTTGTCAAGCCAAGGGTGAGGCCACGTGAGTGGTGGTAGAGCAGCTGTGTGCTGGCATGATAGCATCAGATACAGCCCATAAAGCAGTGGTGTTGGAGGTTGAAAAGAGATCATAATGTAGTGCTATTTGTTTTTTTTTTTTTCCTAAAGTTAGATGTTGTTTTTTTTTTTTTTTCGGGGTGGGGGTGGGGATATGAACAGGCAATAAATGCGCTTTATGATTAAGGTTCAAAGTACAAGCTGAATGTTGGAGTATTCTGCTATTTCAGGGATTCCCCACCCCCACCCTCTTACTCTTAGTCTTAGTGTATATTTATCAGTTGACTGTGTTTAGGGACAGGAGAGGAGAAACACATAGTGACGTCAGTGTTGTGTGGTAGGTTTCAGACTCAATATGGAGTCAGGGCACAGACGGCATTACCCTATGCAATGAACAGCGAATTCTCCAGGGTCATGGCAACACAAGTGGTGAGTAGAGAGAGAGAGAGAGAGTGGGGGGAGTAAGCAAGAGAGAGAGAGGTGGGGGGAGGGTGTGTGTGTGTTGTGTGTGTGTGAGAGAGAGAGAGAGAGAGAGAATTTGAGTTTAGGGTGAGTGAGTGAGTAATCTCGTATATATACTCGGTTAGATGGAATATGTTAAGCTAATAGTGCTGTCACAATGTATGCTACAGTTGGAGAGGTGCCAGTGAAAGCCAGGTGCTAGTTAAAGTCGCTCGAGAGATGCCAGTTAAAATTTCACAAAAGTTGTGTTGGTTTACTGTGAGGTCGTCGTTATTTTTCACAGTCCATCTTACAGTTGTTTTCTCTATGAAAATCAAAAAAAAAAAAGAAAAAAACAAGTGTTGTTCTGTTATGGTAATTTTGAGAAAAAAATCTACAAATATCAGTGAAAAAAATGCATAAGATCTTTCTTATACATCCGTACTGTTACCAATAGTTTAATAAAAAATATGAGACATAATTATTGATAGTCATGCTCTTTTCTCTCCCACCCCTTTCTATCTTCAGCGACTTGCATCAGAAGAGAGGCAAGATCCGGTGACCAGAGTGCAAGAAGAGGTGGATGAGCTGAAAGGGATCATGGTTCGGAACATTGGTAAGGGGATTCAGACTTTTCTGTGTGCTAATTTGACAGAATTGGTGTTTTTATAACAGGGTATTGCTCTGTTCTTTTGAAAAGCTCCTATTAGCCTCTCAGATAATCTTTTTATGTAGGTGGTGGGTGTGGTTGGATTCTTTTGTTGTTTTTTCATTTCCAGATGTAAAAATTAGTAGACTTTCTTCCTGTTGCTTTTCAATTTTGTTTTTATCCATAGCATTTGCGGAGAAACCAAATGATACTTCTCAGTATCTCAGTGGACTTCTCTCGCTTGGTCACTCCATTCTGCTGATCCATGAATCTTCCATACACAAAAGTTCCCCGGAAAACGTGGGCTTTTTGATACATAGGTCCTGTCATAATATTGAAAAGACCTGTGCCGGAAAAAATCAAGGGAATATAAGGCATGTTTTTCCATTACACATAGATTCGTCTTTTCCCAGTTTATGGGGCATACAAACCAGTCTAGAGAGCCAAAGATATGAAGCAAATGTCAGGATAACGATGGGGATATGAACTGTCTGCATTACATACACACTTTTTCAAACCCATGATATGACATTTTCTTTCTCTGATTAACTGTGAGGCTGACTGATGGGGCATAGTTGCTTTAGGCGTACCAACCAGTGGCATCCTTCCATGAAGATGCAGGGTCATGTTTGCTGAACAGGAGTTCTAGGACAGATTACCTCCCGAAGACTTCCAGACATGTCTGTTGCTTGCCATTCTTAGGCCATCATGCTCACACGCTGTGTTTTAAATAAATCCTTTTTTTTTGTGTGTGTTTGTGGGTTTTTTTTTTAATGTGGGGTCTCCAGCCTCAAATTTGTTTCCGTACTTTCCTTTTCTAATTGCTTTTTTTTCTCTTTTTTTTTGGGGTCCCTCCTGTTTTTCCCCATTTTTTTCCCTATCTTTACTCAAACACCAAATGCAGTCTGTGTGTTGTACCAAGTACCAATGAACATTTGCTTAATGTTTATTTTTGTGCGTGTTTGATACAAGGCATCTGGGTATATTTATGTTTTAATGTTTAATGTGCTGACAATTTCACTCTGTTGCATTTACCATTCATACCAAAGGAAAATAAAGAAGACGGCAGACTACAAAGTACTTATAAAATGAGATACACAATGTGTGTACGTGCGAGTGGTGTGTGTGTGTGTATGTGTAGGTACTCGAGTGTGTGTGTGTGTGTGTGTGCATGTGTGATCTTCATTTAGATTTTAGTTAAAGACTTACCTGTTCTCCGTTTTGTAAAAAAAAAAAAAAAAAAAAAAAAAACCTTGGTCCAGACTGAGTGATGATTAATTATCCTGTGTGTGTGTGTGGAGAGATGGGATGGTGGATGTTAAGGGCATGGAGGAATATGGTGTCTTGTTAGCTTGGATGCCCTTTGCATGTGTTTGTATCTGTTGTTTGTGTGTGCACCTGTACGAGAGATTTTCTTTAATGTGAGTCAGTATGAGTGTATATTTTCTTTGTGCATGCTATTGCTAATCGAATTCCTTATGTGTGAGCACACCGAGCTCTGTAGAGAAAGGGTATAACAAAGCCCCATGATATTATCATTGAGTTATAATTACTGTTATGTACCTAGGACAATGTGATATGTAAACACTTTCCTTCTGTGAATCTGCAAGGTTTCAACCTATTCTTTGCTTTTTGCATTCGTTGCTAATGTTTGATGCATTACAAATTGGACATGCTTGACCAGTTATTACTGTTCTTTCATTATATTCTGTATCATGTTGACTCTTTCATTTTGCAGATCAGATAGCTGACAGGGGAGAGAGGTTAGAACTGCTTGTGGACAAAACTGAAGACTTGAACGCCCATGTAAGTGTTTATTGTTATTTCTTTTTTTTGCATTTAAGAAAGATTAGATTTGTAAACCTATGGGGAATTTATGCTCTTCTTAATTTGTGTTTATTTTTGGGAGATTTGACAGTGAATGGATGAAATCATTAATGTTCAGCATGAGTATTTTTGCATGCTGATAGTAGTGTGACAGTAACTTACAGGCCACCTTAAATTTTCCCCTTGGTTTGTTAGGAGGCAGTGTTTTTGTCATTTCAAAGTACAGAATATGAGAGAAGGAAATCAGCTTGTGCAACATGTTTTTGTTCTCGTTATTTTGATTGCTTTTCTAAATAACAGTTTGGTCATTAAATGTTGCTGATAATTCTGAATTAATAAACCATTTAGAATTTTTGAAGACACGGGGTCTTCTGTCATAGTGGAAGTGTTAGAATGTGAATGAAACTCAACTGCAAGTCCAGGGAAATGAAAACTTCAGAGTCATGTGGAGGGAAACATGCGATGATCATAGACGGGGGAGCTTTATCCATTTCCTATGCTCTAGATTAGGATGAGCAGGCGATCATATTTCTGTATGCATGGCAGAGTCACTGTTGTAGCTTTGAACAGTAGCCCAGAGTTTTGACAGTTCTGTTTGTTTGTTATTGTTCTGTATTTAATTATGTTTGTGTTTTTTATGTCATCTTCGTTAGTACTTTGTGGTTGTAGTTTTGTTCATAAACATTTATCCATCTTTTGTTTTTGGGTGGCATTGGTATTGAACATTCATTCGTCTTTTCAATCAGTAGATGAGAGCTTACATTAGTTTTTGTAATTTGAGATATTTGTTAAAAATGTTACAGTTTTTCTTTTGTTCTTAAATTGTCCCTGGGTCATATAAACATTTGAACAGTCTGGTGCCCAATGGTATTTTCACAAACTGGTGCAATAAAAAGACCACAAAATGCGAGTTTCAAGCGGACTGAAAGATATAGGTCTTTACGGGCACATTTCTTATTTGAGATGTGTACATGTCCAGAGGCAGGATAAGACAGAAGCTTTGCATTTGTGCTGTGGAACACCTGTTGCTGTTACCTACGCAGAGTATTGTAACTGAGACTGCTACATATGCAAAGTTTTATAACTGAGACTGCTATATTCTGTGATGTGTTCATAGTCTGTCACGTTCAAGAAGACCAGTCGAAGCCTTGCCCGCTCCATGTGGCTAAAGAACATCAAGATAACAGTGATTGTCGTCATTGTTGTCATAGTAAGTCCTTTTCGGTTTTTTGTCATAATTAACAAAAGATTTTTATTTGTATGAATATAATAAGATTACTGTCATTATTGTTACTGTTTTGATTGTACATTACTGTCATTGTCTTTATTTTTGCCATTGTACGTCAGTTTCCTATGATGATACAATTTTATCCATAAAGAATGTGCCCGGAGTGTGGGGGGCAGTATCATATTTGCAGGCTTTGCATATTATTGAATAGGAATAGTCAGTTGAACAAGCAAGACAAAAACAAAAACAAAGCAAACAAAACAAACAAAAAAAAAAAGAGGGGAAAATGGTATAACAGGGAGATTGTTTTTTTTATTTATTTGGGGTGTGTGGTGTTTCAGGTCTACTGCACACAGTGATTCTTTCTGTTTACTCTGAAATGACAAATCGGTGAACAACATGACAGTAAATGATAAAACCACGTTTTTTTTTTTTCACTTTGAATCGAGTTCAGTGGAACATCTAGCCGATTAATATTGTAACCAACATTTCAGCAGCTCAAGACAGTTTTTCAGGACGCACTTGTCGCTGCCTGTATGGCAGGACCCAACAAAGGACCACGAGGCGAAACATACATCTTTTTTCATTGCAAAACTAGTTACTGGGGAATGTAAATTACAGTAACATACATGACAATACACACACATTTTTTCTCATCATAGATGTGAAAGTCATCTTGAGTGCTCATTTCATTGTTATGAAATCAGTGAATGAGGGGTAAGGACAGGCTGTGATGGAGGGGTAAGGAGACAGGCTGTATCCTTCATCACACTTCAGAGGACGGCAGTCTAATTTTGTGGCTTTAAAAAGCTCTTGCTAAAGAACAGTCATCGATAAGCCCATTAATCCCATTTTACTTTTCAGAGAGATCAATCAGTAATGTTTTGATATTAATTTTAGTCAACTACTGCAGACACAGAATTATAGCGATTTATCTCTTCATCTGTTTTGTACATCATTGTGTGTGTGTGTGTGTGTGTGTGTGTGTGTGTGTTCCCAGTTTATTTGTACTACCTATTTAACAGAGCATTCAGACAAAACACATCAAATTTACTTGCGCATACAATAGTGACACTGAAAACTCAGCAGGAAATTGGGTATTTACTATTCTTCCCTGACCATTCTTTATAGACACATGATGATCGACTCACTGATGATATTTTATTTTGAAGCTTTTATCGTCCTCTGTCACATAAAAAACAAAAGTTTCAAAACCAAAACAGTGTTTGCCTCACAGTCCCCACAAGTTACCCCAGCAATACGTATAACTTGTGTAGGATACAATTACTTTTTACAGCTGTAAACCATGTGGCCATCTGGAACTGGAGAAGAGCTGATCTGTATGTATCGAGAATGAGTGAACAAAGCTGAAACGTACACACAGAGCCATGCCGTCGTTCAACTGGGAAACGGCCTCCATGGCAGCTTCTTGCTTTCAATTTAACAAACTCTGCTTGCTTTATTTAACAAGGGGTGTCCAGCATGCTGATGGTGACAGCTTTGAATAAAACATGTTGACAAGAAGAACAAAGTGGTTTGCTTGTTCATCTCTTTATATGCCTTTGCCAGTGCTTTTCCATAAATTGGATACTGTTGATGATACAGAAAAAAACCCACAAACTAACAAAAGAAGACTGATGAGAAATGTTCACTTCTGAATATGATCTGTTCTCTGTTGTATAACATCTTGACCAGAAAATTTTTTTTTTTTTTTTTTTTTTTAAGCAGAATCCTCTGCAATAGACCCGTTCCAGCAAAAAGAAAAAAAAAAAAAATCAGGGAAGTTAACACCTGTCTGTCCATTGCATATGAGAGTTACGTTATTTGTTCGCAAGTCAAGCAAACAGATGAAGAAGCACATGCCAGCATAGCAATCATATTGACCATCTGCATTTCAGGCAGACCATTTCACAGCCATTTTGGGCCTTCGCTCCCTGCTGGAACTGTTAACCTGACTGACGATGCAAACTTGCTTTGCGTCTGCCAAACCAGCAGCATCCGTTCAAAACAGTGGGGTCAATCTAGCTTAAAAACTTAGTTTATGTTCCTTTTGAGATTTCCAAAAGTCCGTCTTTAAGCATGCTGGTGTACTTTTTGCATTTTGTGCACTGTGGAGACATTGAAATGGGCATGCACTATCAGTTCGAATTGATGATTTGTACATGGATTGACCAAATTGAAATGGAATGCATGGTTTGGTTTCAGGTGTTGCTGTATTTCATTGTCTCTGCAGCCTGTGGAGGACTGGACTGGCCATGCACTCGTAACTGATCAACCGTGGCTTGTGGAACCCTGCAACTAACTTGTTTCATCCCCATTCAGCCATTTGTGTTGGGCCCTGGCGCAGTGCTTTGGCTGTTGACATCTTGGTTGTGCAAGTCCCAATTAACCTCAGACTTATAACGATATGAATGGGTTAAAATCCTCATGTACGTGGCAATCTTGTCAGGATAATGACCTACTGGTCATGGGATCAGAATCAAATAGAACATTCTTATCAATTCAAGGGAAAAGGGTAGGGCAAAAATTATGATGAATACTTTTATAGTGCTTATCCTTGGCTAGAGACCAAGCTCTGAGCACTTTACAATCCGCACTCGTTTACACAATTGGGCTGCCTACCTGGGATAGTGCCAACTGAAGAGCTGCCAGCTGGCGCTTCATTCAGTCATTTCCCCGTGTCATCCAGTCAGTATCGTTCACTCAGTTTTCTTACTTCTGTCATTCTTTCTATTTCTCATGCAGGGTGCATGCTATTTGTAACGTGTCATCCATACCAGTGGCCAAACTGGCCTTCTCTCTTCCAAAAGTTGGTGATGGGGTTTTATGTGTGTGCAAGATGTTATGCATGCGTTCACACACGGAACCTCGGTTTATAATCTTATTCGAAGACCTGTATGGGAAATGGAGTCAAAACCAATGTTAACTCCGAGGGAAAAATCCCTCTGTACCGAAACGGCCCGGCGGAGATTCGAACCTGCAAGCCCAGGATCACCAAGATTAGGAGTCAGGCGCTCTACCACTGAGCTATTCTGGCCCCCGGCGATGCAAAAATATATAGTACGTATGATTATAGATGCTCATACATTTGGACATACAATATATTCTGCAGGCAAAACCTTGCCTCTGGGAATTAGCCACCAATGTGAAAATGTTACAGAAATGTACAAACAGGTGGCATGCACTTTTTTAAGACTTATTGATTTGAAAGACAAACAAGCAGGTAGTAGAAGAGTTTTTGATGTAAAGGTGGGGGTTATGATTAAGAGAGCTTTGGTTTCAGTTGCTTTGTTTGTTTTGCAGTGAAGTCATTTGAGCGCTTGTAAACATTTGACAAGGTCTTTGAAAACTTTGTGCATTTAATGGGGATATTCAGAGAGTGCCCATTTGCATTGCTGCGACTACAAGTGGATAAGAATAGTTGCTGCATGCATCAGATGGGGGCCATTGTCAGATGGCAGAATATGGGGTCTTTAGCCCCTGTGACTGAGAAAGAAAAATTATGGCATTCTACAGCTGGTGAAGGTGTGTGCACATGTGTGCGTACACGTATGTGTGTGTGTGTGTTAGTGTTACTGGCTCTGTGTGCATGTGCGTGTGCTTGTGTATGTGTGTTACTCAGGTTCTCAGGTCAGTATGTACACAGACGTCTGTTTCTAGATTCTTTAATATATATCCACTCTCACATCAACGGTATTTGTAGAACAGGGAAAGGGGGCAATCACAGATCTGATATAGCGGTTCTCATAAGCTATGTCTCGCCACTCACAGAGTGACAATGAAAATCTAAGACTTTTCTTGGTAGTATCCCCGTGTATGTTGAATCATAACATGCACTACTGAACATGATCAAAGAGACTGGGCGGAGTGCGGTGTCTAGTATTGATGGCTCCCTGCTGACTGGAATTTGGGTGCAGCTGTGTAGAAAGAACTTGGAACGAGTGGTGTGAGAGAAATGACACAGAGGGCATGGATCATGAAATGGCGAGAGGAAAACTTCTAGCACATTCCTTTTCTTTCGTTCAGTGCAAAAAGAGATTGCTAAAAGGTGAGAAAGAAGAGAAGAATACTTTGGCAAGATAAACTAGACACTCTAAAGGCATGCATGAAGTGGAACAATGGTTGGTCTGGGAATGAATGAATGCATTGGAAGTTTATGATTCTGTGTGTGTGGGAAATGTCATGTGCTGATGTGGGCAACCATTTTAGTTGAATCCGAGAGTGATGATTTGTTTCACAAGTGTGCAGCTTAAGTTTCTACCCCTGCCCTCCCCCTGCCCCCCCCCCCCCATTTTGTTGAATTCCAAATTTTTAAGAAGCTGTTTTAAACAATGTGTTTTAGTGATTATGATCTGGTAAACCATTTTGTTTGATGTGATTGTAGAGTGACGTGCACTCTGATCAAAGATAACCGATTCCAGTGTGAAACAGCTGTGGACATTATAAGGAATGTATGCTGATGGTAATCTCATTAAATTGTAAATATAATTTGGTGTACGGCATTTTCTTTTTGTATTTATTTATGTTCCTGCTTCTGGTATGGTTACAGCTTATGAAGTGCAGATCTTTGGCTGAAATTGTATGACATTTCTTGAAATGATTAACGTTTCTTTGGATTTCGGTCGGATGAATCAGGAAGTCACAGAGAGAAATTGTAGTTCAGATTCAAATTGATAAAGGATGCTGCTTTTCCAAGCTGACTTTTTAAAAAGATGAAAAAAGGATATGAAATATACAGTTCATCGATTTCTTTCTTTTTTTTTTGAGAGGGGTAAATATTGCTAAGGCAAAGACAAGTTTGAAATGAATTGGCGTGCCTTGATATGATCAGTATTAGGTCTTGCATAATAACCTTCATGGATGATTTTTTGTGAACGGAATGGGGAATACAGATACATCTATTCTTGTGAAAGTGATATTGTATGAACCATGTATGCATCTTGCTTTAGCAGTTACAAATACATGCAAGTGGAAGTTGTGTGGGTGTGAGAGAGAATGCTCATTTTACTTAGCAATTAAAGCATCAAGTGTAACACAGTGTAATGTGAAACAGAAAACCTTTAAAAGTGTTTTGTCATAATTTTTACTTTCCAGTGGTGGATTGGACAGCACAATTATTGACTGCTCATGCGATAGAACCGAGAGAAATCCTGTTCAGAAGCTGTTCATTTTTGATGATCTGTGGATCTTGCTATGGGACGATTCTGTACCATTTCACTCAAAAAATGATCTTATTTATTGCCGTGTCTTTAAACCTGTTTTTCACCTCTTCATTCTTCCCCACGTCTTTTCTCTCTTATTACATGTTAATCTAATCCAGACACTTCATCTGTGTTATAAGCAGTCATGTGCCTCACCCCCCCCCCCCCCCCCCCCACCCCCACCCCCCCACTTCTCTTTTTTATAAGTTTACTTCCAGGTAAAAGAGATCAGGATATATCCTTGTTCGTACACAAATTTGTGGACACGTACACACACACAATTCTCAATACACAAATCACCAATTTTCCAGTTCTTGTACATCTATGTAAATTGCAAAAAGGAATTATGTATTAGTATTGAGGTATATTGGAATGTCAATTGACACTGGATAGAAAAGGTGCAGTTCATGTGCTCTATAGCTTCCCCACATGCTCCTGTCCCTTCTCTTGGAAACTGTGAACAAACACTGATGCAATATGCTACAGATCATATGGAAGCCTGTACATACTTCTCTGGGTGCCAGTAGAACACCACTGTCTGTACAGGTTTCACTAATTTTAATTAAATAATAATGGTGGTGTTTTCATTTTTAAGAACTTCTCGTATAGGATGAAAATAATCACAGTGGCACTCTTGTTTGCCTCTCTTCCCCCAACAGATTTCCTTTATTTGCAAGAGCTAACATGGAGGTTTTCTTTTCCACCCCAAGTTACAGAAAATGGCTGGAAAGGGATCTTGAGTCTTTGTACATTTGTCCTGTCGTGATTTCCAAGTAACAACCTTCAAGTAATCTTTAGCTTTGCTGATCTGGAGAAGTTTAAGTGTGGGTTACTCTTCTCTTTTTCCAATTTTTTTTTTTTTTGCAGGCCAGGCCAGGGTAAAGTGTTACTGAATCCTTTTAGAGAGGAAAACACATTCTTGGCTCCCCACTCACTCTTTGGATCCCATTCCTCCATGGTCAGTACTAGAGCTCCTCTTCTTGAATTCTATGCACTAAACTATTGAATCCTTTTCTTATGCAGCAGTTGCCTGTTGACTTGTACCAGTAATGCCATCATTATTTAATCAACTGCCATATATTCCTGGTTTTTATGCAGCAGTCTGTGGACATATTACCAGTAATAACATCATTCGATCAACTCATAATCCCCCTTTTATAGTATATCATCATCAGCTTGTTCTAAATATTCCTTCTCAAAGTAAAATTTTGTGTTATCATGACTTGCGTAAGCAGTGGGTACATTTTCCATTATGGACTATACAGTTGTGTGATAACTTCATTAAATTACTGGTGCATTAAAAAGTGAAAAAAAAAAAAAAAATCCAAATGTGTTGCTATGTGTTAGTGTTGCTTTGTGTGACTGATGCACCTTGAAAAAAGGAACCCTTTTTTTCCTTTAAATCACACACACATGGCAAACATGGAGAAAAAAAAAAGTTGCATGCCACAAGAGTTTCGCTTAAATCTTTTAAAACATAACAACATGATCATTATACATCAAAGAATATCTAACAGATTTTATTCAGAAAAAGATGGTTGGAGCTCAGAGAGCACATTAGCTGTCAAACAATTATTGGGTTATGGTCATAAACTTCATTGGAATTTTAATCAATTTTGAATAGCTCACCTGGAAGAATGCGGAACTCGTGATCCTGGTGTTGCAGGTTTGAATCTCCCCCAGTTTTGGTACGAGGGAAACTTTTTTAGAGTTGACATTGGTTCTGACTCCATTTCCTTCAAATGAGACTATAAACCGAGGTTCCATGTGTGAATGCATACTTAACACCTTGTGTACACGCAAACTCCTGTCATCATTTTTCAGAAGAGTTTGTATGGATGACACGAATATACACAGCATGCATCTTCCTTGAAAAATTGAAGGAATGAGTGAAAAAAAGTGAGTGAGTGACAGTTTGGCTTAATGACACATGAATTGCATTAGTGCCAGCTGGCAGTTCTTTCCATTGGCTCTACATATTTAGGCAGGCAGGCAAGCCATGGTGTAAATGAGAGTTCTGACTGTAAAGCAAACTGAGTTTAGTCTTTAACCAAGGATAGACAATATGTAACTATTATCAATATGAAGTACAATATGCAGACCTAGTTACCCTTGAGATTTTGTTGCATTCTGAAAGATGTTTGGCGAAAATATGTTTAGACTGAAAAAAAAATGTGGGTGGAAAAAAATCTTGACGTTCTTGGGCAGTAATTGCATCTGCAGAATTCAATCTTTGTAGTGTTTTTATGTGCTTTGACCGAAGAGCAACCATTCTCGCTGTTCTTGCGCATGAAATGGAGTCGGCGGTCTCTGCTTCTTCAATACTGTGCGGATTGACAGGAACAATAGCAGCAATTACAGCCCTGAAATATTTAAGGAAAAAAAAAAGAAGAAAGATGGATAAGAGGGAGAAATTGAAATTCTGTGAATTTGTGCCAAGGTATACTGATAAATCTGGTTTGAAAGTAACTGGTATTGGGAGAGTGTTTCATTCGTTGTTGCAGCTTTTACTGTAGTTGCTACATGATCGGGTATCCCTCTACTGTCGGCTACATGATGGCAGGTGACAACGGAAGCCCATTCTCCATTCTCCCCGTTGTACAAAACACTGAACATTTGTATACATTGTCTGTAGAAATACATTCACTGTTTTGTTCACAAGTCAACAGCAATTTTTGGTTAAACTGCTATGGATATGAAATTTGAAATGTTACAAAAAAAACTACTTCCAATCAAGTCACGATGCACCTAATAAACAAACAAAGCGTGAAAATTTGGAATATTCTGATACATTCGTGTTTATTTTGGTATGCTTTTTTAGCCCACTACAGCGACTGATTTTCCCAGCAAGGCAAAGAAAATGCAGGAGGAACAATTAAGAGAAAAGTGTTTTCATGTTCAGACTTGAATAACAAACACAGAATTTGTCACAGAAGTGATTCTCTACATACATGTATGCTGTGTACGCTACTCCTCACAACAATTGTGTGAATAAATGGGTTGGACATGTTATCTGCTTGTTGGATTACATAGCTCTTTAGCAATGGATGCAGAACTTTGGATCAATGGGATCCAGCACAGCATGTGGTTGTCTCTGTATTCCCACTGCACACAACAAGAACGTAATTGACGAGTCAACAAATATAGCACAATGCAGAACAAACAATACAGTCTAAGATGTGTGTTGTGATTTCTAGACTATTTCAGAGAACTAAGCCAAGCTTTATTTACCCCCCTCCCCACCATCCTCCCAAAAGAGAAAATCTTATCAGTGGGTTTTTCCTCCTTTAAGTATCGCACCACAGTTGTGAACAGAATTTTGCAGAAGTTGCTCTGGGTTTCCCCATTTGATATCATTGTCATGGGATAACCATATGAAATCAAATGATAGTAACACACTCAGGTACCATTCCTATGTTGGTAAATAATTAGTCATGTAAAAATGAAAACAAGTCTGTCAACCACATTTTGTAGCCACTGATTCACATGTTCACACTGTAAATGTCAATAGTTGCTTCAGTCAGACATACATAAGGAATTTTTTTTTTTTTTTTTTTTTTTTTAGCAAGAGCACAACGGGAACACCCTCATGACCTAGCATTTTGACTTCTATTGAATGCGCAACCCTCTTAAAACTGGATTTAGCAAAACTTCTGCAGAACCACATAGACGCTGATTCACGCAGAAGACCGAGTGCACAGATGTGGACAACAGTTGCCAAATGGTAACCTATGAACGTCGGTCTTTTTAGTCAGGTGTGAGGGCACACTCAAGTATTGTGTAAGAGGACAGGAAAGGAAATGCACACAATTCTCCCTCAGTACATTACCCTAACATGTGTCAGATGGCAGGAAAGGAAATGCATACAATTCTGCCTCAGTACATTACCCTAACATGTGTCAGAGGACAGGAAAGGAAATGCATACAATTCTGCCTCAGTACATTACCCTAAACTTGTGTCAGAGGACAGGAAAGGAAATGCACACAATTCTGCCTCAGTACATTACCCTAACATGTGTCAGAGGACAGGAAAGAAAATGCACACAATTCTGCCCCAGTACTGTACCTGAATGGATGAGACTGCATTCCGCAGGGGTGACCTTGGCGCAGTTCAGTTTCTGTGTGGCCAGTTGAGCGTGCACCTTTTTCCGCAACTGAGGACTGGCCATTTGCAGGTAGAAGTTCTTGGAAATCATGACACATTCCACATCGTCACTGATCTGTTTGACCAAACGCAACTTCCCCTTCATCACTGATCTGATGGGCAACTTCTACTTTCATCACTGATCCGATGGACCAGACGCAACTTTCATTTCATCACGGATCTGATGGACCAAACAACATTGCACATTCCATCTCATCATTAATGATCCAAAGACATTATCACATGTTCTATTAAATCACAGATTCGATGAACGAAAAGCATTTTCACATATTCCACTCAATCACTGATCTGACAGACTAAACAAAACACAATCCATGTAATCATTTACTGACAAAGACAACAGCACACATCCCCCATGATTGTTGATGTGATGAATCAAAGACAACACCATGCGTTCCACTTGATCCCTGATCTGATGGACTTCAGACAATGTCACACATTCCATTTCATCATCACATATCTGATGCACAAAAAAGAAAGGATCACATCTTCCATTTAATCACTGGTCTGATGAAGACAACATCACACACTCCACCACATCACTTATGTAACGGACCAACCCACAATACACACTCCACTTCATTACTTAATTTCATCTCATCACCTGCATGAAGCACCCACGACATCATCAGGCATTCTACGTCATCAATGACCTGATGGGCCAAAGACATCACACACATTCCATTTGATTTGTTGTGTGATGGACCAGAGCCAGTATTACATGATGAACCAAAAACAATTCCACCTCATCTCCAATCTGATCGACCAAATACAACATACAGTCGATCTCATCATGGCTCTGACAGACTTAACAGTCTTAATTCTAGAGCAAATTTCTTACTTTTAAAGACTACTGTCAGCTCAACAAATGACAAAACTAATTCAGCAGCATCAAAAATGTGTAGACAAGTACACTGATCATTCCTGTGTATTCTCCACGAGCATATCAAGTGTATATACTATTCTACAACACATTTTTCACACACACACACACACACACACACACACACACAAGCAGATTCTGTGCATACTGACCACAAGCAGACGTCGTTTAGGTGGAGGGTGTTTGGGATCAAGGCACAAGTCCTCCAGACCCTGAACACAAAATCATCTCTGCGCTGTTGATGTGATTCACAACTGATGAGGCAGGCAAATGCTGTGACCTTGTAACATCAAATTGGTTATCGATGATTTGACCAGGTGTTCACACCTAACACAGGCTGATACAAACCAGTTCCTCTCCCTAAACCTATCCCCTCAACATTCCCTCCAACTCCTGCCCGATTCCATCAAGGAGACATTACTGAATGGAGACCTGACGATACACTGCTACATCACACCAGCAAGATCAGGCCTACCAATACACTGCTACATCACACCAGCAAAGCAGACCTACCAATACACTGCTACATCACACCAGCAAGATCAGACCTACCAATACACTGCTACATCACACCAGCAAGATCAGACCTATCAATACACTGCTACATCACACCAGCAAGATCAGACCTACCAATACACTGCTACATCACACCAGCAAAACAGACCTACCAATACACTGCTACATCACACCAGTAAGATCAGACCTATCAATACACTGCTACATCACACCCAGTAAGATCAGACCTATCAATACACTGCGACATCACACCAGCAAGATCAGACCTACCAATACACTGCTACATCACACCAGCAAGATCAGACCTATCAATACACTGCTACATCACACCAGCAAGATCAGACCTACCAATACACTGCTACATCCCACCAGCAAAGCAGACCTACCAATACACTGCTACATCCCACCAGCAAAGCAGACCTACCAACACACACTGCTACACCACACCAGTAAAGCAGTCTTGTCAATTGCTACCTTTTGGTGTAGCAGGCTACAATTTTGTTATCAGTGGTATGCTGTGCTCCACTTTGTAATGAAATGCTATGTCACAAACAAATGGGAAAAAAGAAGCTTTTCACAAACTTAGCAGTTGCTAAATACATAAACAGAAGCTAGACAATGTAGATCTTTACACTGTAGTCCATGTTCTTAAAAAAAAAAGACCAAGTTCAGTAAAGACAGAAAAGAAAAGCAGAAGGAAACTTGCTAAAGGCAATCGCCATTTTGTTGCCTATTCCATTAGTTTCAAAGCTGGCAATTTTGATATTTTGTAGGTGAAGTCAAAACCGTCCGATGATCAGCAAGACTTATGCCTTCTTCATCTGTTACAAAGTCATGTGCAAAGTAAAGTAGTGTTGAAAAAGCCTGCGAGTCTGACTTGTGATGTTGTTTACAAGTGCTACTCTTAAACTTGGAATGCTACACTTGGAAAGTATAAAAATGCTACTCTTTGTGCTTTTGAGGCATCGGGACCCTTGGCAAAAGGCCACAAGACCTCGAGGACATGTACGATAAAATCAAATAGATAGATTAACTACCACCCTCCACATTCCAAAATATAGTACAGAAAATGATTAGGGCTGGAACAGATGCTGAGCAGCAGTGGATGTAAACCCGACACTTCACATCAGCAGAACTTGATACGCCCCAGTGCCACTCCCTGTTCTTGCCAAGTCTGTTGCTGGCTCCTGGCCCTTTCTGCTCTTGAATATCAACCTAGTATGGTTTGTACCACTGTGTCAGGAATTTATGTGTGTGCACGTAGACAGATGGGAAAGGCATTAAGTTGCATGTGCACCATGACACGTGCAGGTCTGCATTACTTCCAGACTTAAGCCATTCCTCTGCCTGTATGGCTTCTCTGCCCCTCATCATTCTGCCTGCAGTCATGTAGGATTTTTTTTTCAGCACTGTCATGGCTCAGTTCTCAGGTATGACCTGACGATACAGGTCCTAACTTGCCTTGTAAAAACTTCCACTTCATGACATATCAAAAAGGTTTACTCTGGCCCCTTGTGTTTTATTTTTGGAAGTATTGCATTTGGGAAAAAAAAGGAAGCTTTTACTCAAAGTACACTTGAAGTGTTTCGCTGAAACTCAACATGCACAAACCATGAAGCATTACTTTTTGGTCACCAGAGCATAAGCAAAATGGGCTGAAGCAAGTGCAACACAGAAGACTCAGCTTTTCAGTTGAAGGCAAGCTTACACAGAAATCAGGGAAATCTGCCGGCTCTTCTTAACAGGTCCACAAACACAAGTCTTGTGGAACCGTGGGTGTATCAAAGACGCCTGAAACCCTTGTGACCAAACTCTCAGCCCTCCCACAAATCTGCTCCCAACTCCCATGATGTTATCAGCTTCAGACCGCTTGAATTTATACCATAATTGAGACAACACTTAAAACTGCATCAAAGGAATGTTATATACATTCACACTCCTTGCTTAATACAACACAGAGTACAGGATGCACAATATTTCATTCAAACAAACAAAAATCAGCAATTTACTTCACAGGCATGACAAAAAAAAAACAAAACAAAAAAAATTAATGGGTTCTTTAATTCTGTAATGGTTGAATAAACTCATTTTTCTTTGTGTTCCCAAAATTGACAAACAGAAAAGTTTGTAAATGTAACTTTAGAAAAATGAAGCCACAAAATGGTCCTAAGTTTGGTTTTTTTTCACACTTTTTCTTCTCTTTCCATGATGGTGAGATGGAGGAAAAGAAAGACATAAGGGACCACACACACACACACACACACACACACACACACACACACTTTCCTATACACAGAGAACATGCACACACTGAACACATGCCACTTTTCATAAGCACTCTCTCAACTTACAAATGATATACCCAGTCTGCATAATTGTACAGATGTATACTCACGAACACATCAAGATGTCGTAGCGTATCAACCAACTTGTACTGAAATTTTTCAAGCCAGCTTTCCCGCTTCTTCACAAAAGACTGAAACTGGTCAATGCCGTGGACCTGAAAGAGTGACAAGTAAAACGCTTAAAAAACCCCAAACTCCTGTGTCTGTATGTGTGTGGTGCAAGGACATTGTCTTGACCTGAAGACTGTGAGATGCTGCATTGTCTAGAATTTGACATCTATCCAGACTACCATTCAATTCAAAATGTAATGAAAGAGGAAAGATTACATGTAATTTTTCTCTAGTTCTTTTATGTCATATGTGTGTGTGTGTGTGTGTGTGTGTGTGTGTGTGTGTGTGTGCGCCTGTATCTCTTATGACACCACAGTATTGCCAACATTCTACAAATCAAATTTGATAAAAAGTGACGCAAAACCTGAATTAAATAAAATAAAGATTTATAGAAAGCAGGGAAATGATTACAAAAAAAAAAGAAATGAAGCAGAATAATAAAAAAAAACCCCACCTGCCTCACAACACTAACATTAAGAGTAACTCCAGCTAAACAACTGACCCCCGATTCCCTGTGTATTGAAGTTAAGGGCACTCGGTCTGCGGGCAACTGATTTCTGATCGACAACAGTGATGTTGCACCCTTCAGATGCCCTTCAAGTTGGTTTCTGCATACAATGGTTGGCACAGTGAATCCTTCTTGGGCTGGATCTGCTTCTGAAAAACAGATTTTGTGCACATTCATTGACTGATACCATATTCATGCATTTTCATTTCATTTCTTTTTTAATGATTTACTCATGACTTGTCGAACAAAATGATTTTGTGGGATTTTCTTTTAACAGACTTAAAATTTTCCTTGATTCTTTCAGCAATGACTTGTTTAGAGAGATGTATGTTTTTCCTTCACTTACCTGAACACACCGTGCATGGCTACCCACTTTGGATACCGCTGACTAGAACGACAGAATTTGAAAAAAAAAAAAAAAAAAACTAACGGGGCTCAACTTCACCCATGCTGTGTCACAGCCTGAGCCCTTCGGTGGGCTTGTCACTTCATACATCCTACCCCATCTTCAATTTTCAAACCGTCAGTTTTCAAACTCTTTCTTCAAAAACTCTTTCGTCAATGTTCAAACTCTTTCTTCAATTTTCAAACTCTTTCATCAATTTTCAACTCTTTCGTCAATTTTCAAACTCTTTCTTCAATTTTCAAACTCTTTCTTCAGTTTTCACACTTTCTTCAATTTTCAAACCCTTTCTTCAATTTTCAAACCCTTTCTTCAGTACTCTTTCTTCAGTTTTCAAACTCTTTCTTTAGAGTTTGGATGGCTACACTCATGTTCTTGTGAACTACTGGTCTGCCGAGTGCCACTGAATGCTTTTACTGTATGCACAGTTTGTTTTCAGAGAGCAACTCATTTTGGAATACATGCAGTTTGTAGTTCCTGCAGCTGAACTTTCCCATGGTCATCTACAGTTCTAAATAATCAGTATTGTTTCTGGTTTAATCTGATGCATAAAACAGGCTGCTTCTATCCTCTTATTGCACCCACCAATTCCTGTTTGCTTTCTCTCTCTCATTTGCCACATGAATTATGATACTGTATATCCTTCAAGTGTGACATCTAGTATGTTTCCATGCTATGTATGTGTTTTTCAATCATAAAATAACAAAAAATTGCAACAAAAAAGAGTAAGTGCCATTCTGCCTTGACGCTTTTCCTTGCCACTCACCTGTGCGTGGGTTTGACCCACACACTAGCCAGGTTACTAGAAGGGTGCTGAAGAAGTTCCAAACAACTAAAACAGACACTCCTGAATGTACACTTCATATTAGTTACCACTGAATGCGCGTCCCACCGTATCTGCATGAATATGACAATGTCCCTTCTCCGTCATGACTGTGTGCTTTATACAGGGTTCATATAGATTTACTGACGAAAAATTCCAAGGACTTTTTATGGACTTTTCAAGAACTTTAAAAAAATCACAAGGACGTAGGATAAGGATAAGAAACAATGATCATAAAATATTGACACAAATCAAATATTCACTGTCTAGGACATTTTTGCATATGCGGCAAAAAGTCTTGTCCTTGTTTCCACCTGGGTCTGCCTGCAACCATTTTTTCATACTCTTTTTTTTAACACCCAAACAATGAACACTTCCCCGGCGTGTTGGCTTCTAAGTTTGAAATTCTATCATGTGCACAGGTGATATGAAGGCTGGGTAGCTCTGTTTTATTTACCTGTAGCAATTTGAGTTGGCTATAAAAATTCAAAATGAACCAGCCGCCATGGCGAAGTGGTTAGCGTCGTGGACTCCCGGCTGGGAGGTCGTGGGTTCGAATCCCATCAGAATCATGTGGGTTTTTCTGCCCCGACCGGCTCCTACCCAGAGTTGAGTTTGCTGCAGACTCAGTTGGGAAGACTGGAACCACACAGTCGAGTTTCATCCACTAAATGGATGCGTTTCTGAGAGTGTTGCTCAAATTTCCTGACCAACACTGCAGGTGTCTGTATCTCTCGGGCCTGGTTGACGCCGGGATATATATTATGAAAGGAAGCGTAGAGTACAGCCCTGTCATGTAGTCTCAGACCGAAATTGAAATCCGTAGCATCATCTTAATCATCATCATCATCATCATTGTCATCGATCAGCATGAAAAAAAAAAAGTCTCAAATTCTGTGGCCCTTCATGCCCTGCTCTCATGGTGACCTCAGTTTCGATGTCCTCTCCACGTCTGTGGCTTTGGTTTGGTTCCGTCGGGGTCACCGGTATCGGCGGTTCCACGGGGCCTGTCGTTGGATGGACGGTGGTGCCCTTCGGAGGGAGAGCTCACTCACGCCGGCTCCGCGACTAAGCAATTATTGTCGTCAGTAGGGGGCTTAGTAGGTGGTGTCCTGCATATGTTAAATCAGAACAGGCGCCACTGAACACCACCAATGTGACTCGGCAGCAGTGCAGTGTCTCCTCCCGTGGGTTGCCTCTTGACGACTTGACAGTGACTGCTCCCTGTGGATTGTCGGTGCTGGGACTGCGGCGGGGCCGACTGGACTGTGGCTGTGGACGGGGTGTCGGAATGAGCGGCATGGGTGCACAGCCTCTGAGGTGGCGCAGAGATTGGGACAGCAAAAAAAAAAAAAAAAAAATCAAAATGAACCTGAAATTACAGTGCACCCTTTTAATTTTGCAATACAGTATGGACACATGCTTAAGTGCCATCAAAAGCCCTCTGATGCAATAATCACCTCCTCAGTAGATTCAAGCATCAACAGAGACAAAGGGCATGTATGTGATTCAACAGAGGTGCACAGCATTTCTGACCGTTCTGTTTTTCATAGCTGACAGTTTGTGGTTTAAAACCAGACACAGTGTGTTATCTGAAATTTAGCTAATTCAAACAGAGAACCTGAGCTTCTTCCTTTTTTTAACTTAATATGTATTGTTGGTTGTCCATCGGATCCGATGATGACATTTACGTTCTGCAGCTCATTGATGCACGCAAAGGTGGCTCTGCAGTCCTAGCCTGGAGGCGCAGAGTCTTGAACAGTGGGGGCATTGGAAGTCCGTTGTTGTGATCACTGCTGATGCAGCCCTGTGTCGCTTTTCTCTGACATCAGTGAGCTTCTGGCATCATGCTTCTTCATAGTTTGCAGCAGCTTTGTTGACTGAGACACTCCATTTTGGTCTGTCCATAGCATGCTCCTCCTGTTCTCTCAGCTTGACGTGACGCCATTGGATGTTTGCTTTCACAGTGTCTTTGTATCGCAGCTTTGGGCGGCCTTGGTTTCTCTTGCAGAGGTGTAGTTCACCATACATCAGGCGTTTTGGCATCCTAAACTCCTCCATACGGATGACATGCCCCACCCATCAAAGTTGGGCCTTGATGAGCATGGACTCAATGCTGGTGGAGTTGGCATGTTCAGGACCTCCCAGGTTGGTGATGTGGTCCTGCCAGCTGATTCCGGGTATGGAACGGAGAGCTCGCATGTGAAAGTATTCCCAGTTTTTTTACGTGTCTGCGATACAGTGTCCATGTTACACAACCGTAGAGAAGGGAGGGGAGTACCACAGCAGACCTTCAGTTTCGTTGATAGTCTGATACTGTGTTGGTTGAGCACTCAGGTGCGGAGTCTGCCCATTGCCTGGCTGACTTTTTAACTTAAAATGTATTAAACTGTATGAAAATATATCATCCTTCTTTTTCTTCAATCAACCTATGACAAAATGATGTACACTACAATGCACTGAAACACTCATATTTCTGAACTTCCCATAAAAGAAACTGCATCCTGTTTTTATTGAAAACCAAAAATAAATCAGACTACAAGCATTATCTGAAATGCTCATCATGAATGAAGTCCACAACAAAGTGTGGTTTATCTTTTCAAAAGTGTCACTGCATAATTTTGAATCTTAAATCTTGTTTAATGGTAATGTTTAGTTTTGCTCCTCATACACACACACACACACACAAACACACACACACACACACACACACACACACACACACACACACACACACACATACACACTCTCTGAGGTTACCCAGATTACAACTACCAACCAGACTCCTGGGTTCCATGTGAGCAATGCTGGGAACGATCTTGTGGATGATTTCTGCCAACGGTTGTAGACAGGTGATGACCCTTATTGACAGTGTGTTTTCTTGTTTTGTCCTTTGGCAAAGGCAGCCTTTGGTAGACTTGAAAAGTACCCTGAAAAACAAAAAAGGCAGCAATGTGTGTGTGTGTGTGTGTGTGTGTGTGTGTGTGTGTGTGTGTGTGTGTGTGTGTGAGTGAGAACTAGAATCAGAGACCTGTTAATTCGACCTTTCCATTTTCTCCTCTTATGGTTCACAAGTTGCTAAATCAAAGTGATCTCTTTGTTTTTTTCTCTGCATATGGACATTCCTTAGACACACCTACATGGATGTAGTCTTTCTTCTGAGATGGAGGAAAAGGTAGAGGTAGAGTGAGTGAGATGGGCAGGTTGTTTTTGTGTACATATGATGCTTGTCTTTATGCTTTTGTCTGTGAAAATCTTCACTTTACATGGCACCCATCTACACACACTACATCACGTCACTATTGTTTATGCATTTGTACCTGTGTACCTCTGTGTGCATGTGTGCGTGTGTGTGTGTGTGTGTGTGTGTGTGTGTGTGTGTGTGTGTGTGTGTGTATGTGTGTGTGTGTTTGAGTGTGTAAGTGTGTGTGAGCGAGCGAGAGAGAGAGAGAGAGAGAGAGAGAGAGAGTGTGTGTGTGTGTGTTTGTGTACGTGTGCGTGTTATACTGAAAATGTTAATCTATGAAGAAAGCAATACTTGATAAGGAAAATCTGATTCGTTGGAAACAATGTACATGTGTGAATTCCTTTATGGTTTCTGTTCCAAGGATTTAAATTTGGCTCTCAACCAGTCATTCTTTCTCTCGCCGCCATTCTCTCTTTCCTTAACTATGAGGAAACATTAAACAGATCTATGATTAAAACTACCATTTACAGCCATTTTCTTCTTGCTTTTTGGATCTGTGTCTAAACAACCCCAAAATATTTCTGGGCCTTTTGAGGAAAATCAAAGGTCTGAATCAAATATCCAGGCTAGATACAAGAATGCTTTCTGTTCGGACTGGACTGTTCCAACAAAAACAAATGTGTTCACAGGCAGGGGTAAGGGCAGTGTCTGGGAGAAGCACCTGAAGAAAGTGTTATGTCCCAATGGGCCGTTCTCCGAACAAATTGAAATCCCTCTTCTTTTTCTGTTTAAATTTACCTTTTTCAGTACACAGCTTTGCCAAATCTTCTAAGCAGAAGAACTGACTAACTATATTTTTTTTTCCCACTCTACTATTTGGTTCAGCTTCACAAAGAAATTGAGAAAGTTAGTTCTCACCTTGGTGATGACATAGATCCACTTCGACTTGGCAGCATCGGCTGCAATTATTTCAGTCAGTCCTTCTGTAAACACATTTCCTTTGTGTTACACATGCATATGCTAGCACACACACACACACACACACACACACACACACACACATTTCTGATCATGCGTGGTTGCCAACCTACATCACAGCAGGGTACAGGCAGTTGAGTTTGTCACCCTGTAAACACAGTGATGTCACAGCCCTGAAAATTAAGTCAGTTTGGTGTCTTCAGCTTGGGGTCTGCTTACGGAACAGAACCTGAACGATTAAGAGAGTTGGCAAAAATTTCATATTCCTCTGCAAATGCTGCACCAACACTGGTGGTATCTTAATCTTTAGTTTGCAGATCAAGTGGACAGCAGTTCTTGCCATGATGGCGATTTATTTTAGCCACTCCCAGCATAGGTGGTGATCCTGTTTGCCCCTGCATGCTGACATGTTCTTCTTCCCTCTTTCCCTGCAAGCTTTCATTGTGATTATGTCTATATACATTTTTTTTTTTCCTGTATTACATTTTGTAAGGTGTAAAAACGCACCTTTTGCAGCTGGATGCATTTCGCTTTAAACACACTCAATAGTATTATTAGCAATAGCCCTTGCAAGCTAGTATGTTGGTTCTATTTCTTCTCCTGCGAGACTGGATGATTGTTGGACACATCCATCCCTGTATTAGTATGTTGGTTCTATCTCTACTCTCTTGCAAGACTGGATGATTGTTGGACATCCATCCCTGTAATCTTAGACAGTGATACTACCTGTGTCCCTGCAAGCACTGAGCTCACACCAGACTCACTCAAAATCTTTCACTTAGGCAATGTTTTTCACAATGAACCTGATAATACTTTGTTGTTAAAGTACAGAAAGCTATTGGCTGTTCACTTCTATCACCACACACAGGTACAGACATTTCTGTGAACACACAGATGGTGAGTTACCTTGGCAATACATCAAAATGATGGAGAAGTATCAGTGTCAGTTTTACAACAGTCCTGTCAACCACACAGGACCCTGTCAGGCCCATATTACCGTAAAGAAAAAAAAAAGAAGTGCTATTCCTAGCTGAGTGACCTGTTTAAATCCGGTAGTCATAAGAGAAGTCTTGTGCTGAAGAAAAAACAACAAAAACAAATATCTGAAAAAATTATGCATGTCCCCCTAACATGATTTTGAAGCCACCAACATTCTGAAGACACACAAATTGAAACAACTTAGCCTCGCTGAAGGAACCAACCATTCTGCATCATTTCCCACCCTCAGACTGAAAATATTAGCTACAAAACTGATGGAAAAACATAATGTGCCACACAAAAGTCACCACCAAAAGGCCCTGTGACCTAGTTTTCCACTATACACTCTCACTACCTAATCACCTGGGGTGGCATGTACGAAGGCCACATAGAAGCCTGTTTGTGAATACCCTCCAGATGAATTAACTTGAAAAAAATGGTGTGCGCAGGACACTCCAGAGTGGCTATCTGGATAAATATGTCAGCCCTCTCAGGGCTCAATATGCCTTCTATTTATGTATACCCTAAATATGGCCATGCTCCAGATGAGGGAAATGGTGAAAACTATAAGGAAAAATTTTGTGATACAAGACATGAAATATTTTGTGATACAAGATTTTTGTTTGAATGTTTTGATCATCAAATAGCCATTTCAGAAGTTTAGATTTTGACATCACGAATAGCATATTCCAAATGGGCCAGTCTCTTCCAGCAGCAGAAAAACTTCTAATTTATCAAACTTAAGCCTCAACAGGGTTTCTGTTCCATTTTGTAGATAGGGCATATTCTGGAAAGAGCATAAAACCCTGATGGAATGATGAACATGTAATATTGTTTTCATTGTGTTAAGTCCTAATTAAAACAAAATAATGTTAAAGTGAATGGATGTATTTCATCACAACAACAAAAATCAAGAATTAAAAATTGATGCAACTCCATCCACAAAGAATAAAAAGTGCATGCAAATTTCTTTGATTCTGAATGAAGAGTAATGTGTAGTCCATTACAGAAATCTTGTTCTAGAGTCAATATCATCAGCCAATTAGAACTGATTCCTTACAACGACCATGAAATATGCAAGCAGACTTTTCTGATTCTAACAACAAAGTGTGTTATCATGCTTTTTTCCTTGCATAATAATTCAACAGTGAATAGCCACTCCTGCAAATGAAATCTGGAAAAAGACATTTGTGAATATGCAGCAGACAGCCATATAGTAATAGCCCCTACTTCTAAATAGCACCATCTTGATCTTCCTACATTCCATCACAGATTACAATAACAAAAACAAAACAAAACAAAACAAAACAAAACTGAGCAGCTTATACATCTTAAAACGATAAAAACGTGTCAAGCTGTTTCTACAAAAAGACAACTGCCTGGGACATAAAGGCAGAACACAGTGGATGACAGTTACGGAAGTTAAAACAAGGGACTGTCAAAGCAGGAAACTCGGAGAGCACATTTTCAACGTTTGAATGGCAGCTGAAACTAGTCGACTGAATCCTCTCTAGCAGGGAGTTTCATCTTTATATGCTGCACTTTTCAAGTGGAAAAAAGTGCATTCTCTTTGTAACTTGGTGAAATGCACATTGACAGGCAAAGAGAATGATTTGAGAAGAACATGTAAATCAAGACGAACAGCACAACACAAAGCTGTACTGCCATGTCTCTGCAAACAGAATTCACACTGAGCATACGAAAATGATCAACAGTGTTGACGACAACAACAGTCAAGGCAAAGTAAATCAATTTTTACAGACGCCTTACATGCCTGCAAAATTTATTGAAACTTATTGAGCAAAAAGTTCAATAACTTTGAGGAGAGGCATACAGCAAACAAAAAACAACACGTAAACAACAACAACAAAAAATGATAACACACATTTACCTGAAGTTCTTCCTCTTGCACTGATGGGGACACCTGATCAGGTGCTCCACAGGCCAGGAATTCATGAACCACATCTTGCTGCACAACACACACCCATTTCATCCTACACACACACACCCTACATCCTGCATGCAGGCCTAAGGTATCCACATCTTCAGTGTTGCAAGTTTGTGGGAACTGTCAGTGATGGTGTGGTGGTAGAGGTTGGTAGAGGTTTGTGGGAACTGTCAGTGATGATGTGGTGTACAGTTGTGGGGGAACTGTCAGTGATGATGTGGTGGTTGGGGTTTGTGGGGAACTGTCAGTGATGGTGTGGTGGTAGAGGTTGGTAGAGGATTGTGGGAACTGTCAGTGATGATGTGGTGGTGGGTGTGTGTGGAAGAGGTTGTGAGAACTGTAAGTGATGGTGTGGTGGTAGAGGTTTGTGGGAACTGTCAGTAATGGTGTGTGTGTGTGGGTAGAGGTTTGTGGGAACTGTCAGTGATGGTGTGGTGGTAGAGGTTTGTGGGAAACTGTCAGTGATGGTGTGGTGGTAGGGTTTTGTGGGAACTGTCAGTGATGGTGTGGTGTGGTGGTGGTAGGTTTGTGGGAACTGTCAGTGATGGTGTGGTGGTAGAGGTTTGTGGGAACTGTCAGTGATGGTGTGGTGGTAGGGGTTTGTGGGAACTGTCAGTGATGGTGTGGTGGTAGGTTTGTGGGAACTGTCAGTGATGGTGTGTGTGTGTAGGGGTTTGTGGGAACTGTCAGTGATGGTGTGGTGGTGGTAGAGGTTTGTGGGAACTGTCAGTGATGGTGTGTGTGTGGTGGTAGTAGGTTTGTGGGAACTGTCAGTGATGGTGTGTGTGTGTAGGGTTTGTGGGAACTGTCAGTGAGGTGTGGTGGTAGAGGTTTGTGGGAACTGTCAGTGGTGTGGTGGTGGTGGTAGGGTTTGTGGGAACTGTCAGTGATGGTGTGGTGGTACAGGTTTTGGGAACTGTCAGTGATGGTGTGGTGGTGGGGTTTGTGGGAACTGTCAGTGATGGTGTGGTGGTAAGGTTTGTGGGAACTGTCAGTGATGGTGTGTTTGTGGTAGTGATGGTTTGTGGGTTTGTGGGAACTGTCAGTGATGGTGTGGTGGTAGAGGTTTGTGGGAACTGTCAGTGATGGTGTGGTGGTAGAGTTTGTGGGAACTGTCAGTGATGGTGTGGCGGTAGGGGTTTGTGGGAACTGTCAGTGATGGTGTGGGTGGTAGGGGTTGTGGGGGAACTGTCAGTGATGGTGTGTGTGGTGGTAGGGGTTTGTGGGAACTGTCAGTGATGGGGTGTGTGGTGGTAGGGGTTTGTGGGAACTGTCAGTGATGGTGTGGTGTGTGGGGTAGGGGTTTGTGGGAACTGTCAGTGATGGGGTGTGTGTGGTAGGGGTTTGTGGGAGGTGATTGTGTGGTAAACTGTCAGTGATGGGGTGTGTGGTGGTAGGGGTTTTGTGGGAACTGTCAGTGATGGGGTGTGTGGTGGTAGGGGTTTGTGGGAACTGTCAGTGATGGGGTGTGTGGTGGTAGGGTTTGTGGGAACTGTCAGTGATGGGGTGTGTGGTGGTAGGGGGGGTTTGTGGGAACTGTCAGTGATGGGGTGTGTGGTGGTAGGGGTTTGTGGGAACTGTCAGTGATGGTGTGGTGTAGGGGTTTGTGGGAACTGTCAGTGATGGTGTGGTGGTAGGGGTTTGTGGGAACTGTCAGTGATGGGGTGGGGGTTTGTGGGAACTGTGTGGTGGTAGAGGTTTGTGGGAACTGTCAGTGATGGTGTGGGTGGTAGGGGTTTGTGGGGGACTGTCAGTGATGGGGTGGTGGTAGAGGTTGTGTGGAAAACTGTCAGTGATGGTGTGGTACTAGGGGTTTGTGGGAAACTGTCAGTGATGGTGTGGTGGTAGGGGTTTGTGGGAACTGTCAGTGACGGTGTGGTGGTAGGGGTTTGTGGGAACTGTCAGTGATGGGGTGTGTGGTGGGTAGGGGTTTGTGGGAACTGTCAGTAATGGTGTGTGTGTGGTGGTGGGAACTGTCAGAGGTTTGTGGGGTAGGGGTCAGTGGGAACTGTCAGTAATGGTGGTAGGGGTGGTAGAGGTTTGTGGGAACTGTCAGTGATGGGGTGTGTGGTGGTAGGGGTTTGTGGGAACTGTCAGTGATGGGGTGTGTGGTGGTGGGGGTTTGTGGGAACTGTCAGTGATGGGGTGTGTGGTGGTGGGGGTTTGTGGGAACTGTCAGTGATGGGGTGTGTGGTGGTAGAGGTCTCTCAGTGCATGGATATTATCACAGAGTCAGGGACCGCCATAAAACTTCAGGTCCTCAGTAAGGGGTTGTGTGTGTGAGTATGTGTGTGTGTGTGTGGGGGGGGGGGGGGGGGGGGGGGTTTTAGATGGCGTCCTGTGTAAGCTAAATGAGACCAAGCATGATGGAACACCTCTGTAGTGACTCTGCAGCAGTGCAGTGTCTCCATGGATGGCTAATTTCACAATGACAAGGTACCGATCACTCGTTATAAACAGCTGATGTCAAGATGGCAGCTGAGCAGGAACTTGGATTTGGGCTGATCAGGAGGGAAGCAGAATGGGTGATCTGGGGATTAAGTGTCTGAAAGGGAACTGAAGTTCAAAAAGAAAAAAAAAATTCAGCATGGTTTTGGAATCCTGTCTGAGCTTCTCACACACATGTACACACATCAACATGTATGCAAACACAAGCACACATATACAACTTCACTGTGTCATGTCTGTATCCCAGATCATGTGAAAAAAAAATTATTAATCAGGCGCAGAGCAGAAAGGATTGGTGAAAATAATGCCTAGGCACCATCATCAAAGATGTATGACATTTTGATTGCAAAGTGAAAGTGAAAATATGTTAAAACTAACAGCTTAACTGTGGCTTTGAGTATTGTGGTCACATTACTTACAAGCACTTCCTCTTCAACTTTCCTTGATTTATGCATCAGGATGTTTTCTTTTTCACAGCTAGTATACAAAGGCATTTTAAAAAAAGCAACAGAGTTATTTTCGTTTTTTTCTTTTTTAGATTTTAATTCTGTTGAAAGAGATTTCAAAAGACTGATTCACTGACTATACCCTGAGTGCCAGAGTGAAGAAAGTGGCGATACAATGGGTACCAGCACACTGTGGCACCAGAGGCAATGAAAAAGCAGACATTCTGGCAAAAGACGGTGCACAGAAGGAGCAGGCCAACAACCTGGTGTCATACGATGAAATCAAGACAATCATCAAGACACAGCAAGGAATAAAGTGGCCTCCAGCACCCCAAATACAACCCAGAAGACAAATACCGTTTGCAGGGACGACGGGAACAGGTCAAGATCTTCCGCCTGAGGACTGGACACAATCGCCTGCTCCACCACATGCACACAAAATTTGGCATTGGACAGAGTAGAGAGTGCCCTTGTGGTGAGGGACCAATGACAACCAACCACATCCTTCAAGACTGTATGACGCATGCAGCATCCAGAAGGAAGTATTGGCCAACACCGACAGCAGTGGAAGCCAAGTTGTACGGCACCCTGGAGGAGCTGCGGTGGATGGCAGCCTTCATCGAGGACACCAGGCTGCACCAGGCTGCTCAACTAACTGGAGGTGAACGAGGAAGAAGAACCAACTATGCCCAAAATCCATCCCGACTTTAGGGGGACATAATGCACTCCACTCTCCACACTTGGCCTTTCTTTAGACAGCATGTGCCTCTTGCATGAGCGAGAGTCAAAAGTGAATGATGATATAAGGCAGGGGAGTGAATGTCAATGTGTTTACGTTTTATACGCACTTCCGCCGCAAACGAGATCCAAGGACTTTACAAGGACATGCTGCAGCCTCTTCTGAACATATGCATATGCATGGGCACATGCTTGTAACATATGCACACAACTGGCAACACTGTACAATTTTCATTTCACTTGCAATCAAAATTCATGTGCCTATTATGTCACACTCATTCCATATTCTGAACCGTGCATCACTAACATTTCAATATCCAGGTAACAGAACTCAAATTTTTTTTTTTTTTTTTTTTTAACCCATTAAAAGGCATCTACAGGCACTTGCAATGCGGTGCAAGGACCAGCATTCAAACCACAGTGACTTTCAACCCAAACCTCCATAAGGGATGCGGCAATTCTGGGAGTGAGAGATAAAAGACTGAAGAAGCAGACAGTGTGTGTGCTGATGTTTGTTTTGTTTTTTTTTTTTTTTTTTCCCAAGGGTAGATGTGAAGAGAATGTGCTCTGCACTGTGTAGTGGTTGTTCCAGATGTCTGAAAGTGCCGACATATCATACCCCATTACTGTGACAAAGAAGCCAGTGAAGGACTTGACCTACCTTAAGAAGTGAATGGTATCAGCCGAGTAGTCCTTATGTCCCCGCCAAAATGCTGGAGGATCACTTCTTTCGGGACAACGAGGAGGTGCAGGGGCTCTGGGAAATCACTGTGACCTGGCGGCGACACTTGTTGAAGATTTCCACGCTCTGCAAGTGAACTGGCAAGTGTTTAAGCCTGAACACAAGTACATGGAAATATCGTAAGAAAATGCTGAAACGTGAACACACACACACACACACACACACACACAGAGCAACTACCCTGCCCCCCCCCCCCCCCCCCCCAAAAAAAAAAATCCAAACAACAAAGAAAAAGTAAAGCCAAGTATGCCAAACAGAGATCAAGTGCAATCACATATATACCCATTCCTTAAAAAGATTGGTGCAAATGAACAGTCTCCCTTCCTCCCTCATTAGATCACTCTCTTAGTAGAATACCCACTCACTGTACAGTTACTCTCACACAAATACATACATATACGCACAATTACACTGATGCATACCTCAACAACAGATTTCCACTGAACAAATTATTATATCACAGAATGAACAAATGCATGCACAGATAAAGGAAATAAAGACCACACCAATATAAAAAAATGAATAGCAAATAACAATTTTTTTTTCTTTTAAATATTCTGGTAGCTCAAACCCTTGTGATAGCAGGAGAGAGAGGGGGTGGAGGGAGGGTGAGAGAGAAAGAGAGAGAGAGAGAGAGAGAGAGAGAGAGAGAATCAGAAAGACAGACAAGAGAGAGACAAAGACAGAGAAAGACAGACAGACAGACAGACAGACAGACAGACAGACAGAGAGACAGAGGACAACTTTTATTCTACAAGCACCAATGTGTTTGTTTCACATCCGGGGAGGAAAACAGAGACAGAGACAATCACAGAGAGAAAAGCAGGGAGTGATAGACAGACAGAAAAGGTACAAGACAGATAGGAATACATGCAGAAAAAATGACATAAAATGCAGACTCGGATCAAGTTTGTTCGGCTGTGCGTGTTGTTCTGCGGGCTTCTTCCCGTGGTCAAGTCTTTTAAGTATTTGTCACCCAGAACACACAGCACTCCAATAACTAATGAAAAATGGTTCTTACAAATGACTGTCACATCTGCGTAGAACTGATCATAAATCAATTTAAATTTTGGTCTCTGTACTTACCCCAAATCCATCTCCCTTTCTGAGAATGGCAGTGGTCTCCGTCTTGCCGCTGTCAAGTACTCTTTTGGACAACGCTTTAGAATGACAGGGAGTGAGAAGGGAGGGGCGTGTTCTGGTTGCAATTCATCCAGAGCACCTTAAAAGCATGTCAAATGACCCGCCCCTTTCCCCTTCCCAAATAAAGTCATGACAATCAAGACCCCCTCCCAACAAACGCATCCTTTTTCTGGAACAGTTTGTCAATACTGGATTCTCCTTCAGATTAAGACTCTCCTCCGTCAACACCCATTTTTTTTTTTTTTGTCTGCAGTCTTTGAATCTTTGTCTACTGATTTTACTGTACTGTATACATCTGAGGAACAAAATTTCCCTGTTGTTCAAACTTCTCAGGAACATAAACTGAAAGGAAATATCTCTGTTCTAGTATCTGAAACAATATAGCAAATAAACAATTTTTCATAAGCCGACAACATGCTCAGTGTCTCATGCACAATCATCCACATACATGTGCACACAGACACAAACACATAAAGGTTACCATTATCAGCTTTAAAGCAAGATAATAGGAATCCTACACTTTCAAACTTTCAGATTCATCCGCATGCAGTAAGCCTTATCTTCTCCAGACATACTTTGTCAAAAAATCTCTCACACATCATTAAAATCAATGCAAAATAATGACTGAAATCTATACCTCTACAATTTATACATAAGCTATACACATGTTAATAGTTTATGTACTGCAACATATAAAGATTTTTTTACAAAGTTTTCCCTCCCTTATGAACGTTAACATAAAAAAACGAGGAGTTATGATTAAATCTTAATTCTTAAATAGCACACTCCTAATTTAATTTTGAGTATGCTGAGGAATAACTGCAGCACACTGGCAAACAAACAGAAAATGGTGTAAGTGCAGCGCCGATAAGAATCCTTACTACTTGTTGTCATCATGAGTGCTGACAGCAGTGAAGGACTCGTCTCTCAGTGTCTGACACTGTATTTCCATTGGTACTGGCCACGTTGTCCCTGAATTAATCTACATCTGACGCTGCTTTTTTGCCTTCCAAGCATTTGAGCTCTTTTCTGTATCACCTGCATACCTGGACGACGCCAGCTTTTTCAAACCTGTTGACAGTCATGACTGCTTCACTTGTCCATGCATTTGAGCTCTTTTCTGTATCACCTGCATACCTGGACGACGCCAGCTTTTTTAAACCTGTTGACAGTCATGACTGCTTCACTTTGTCCAAGCATTTGAGCTCTTTTCTGTATCACCTGCATACCTGGACGACGCCAGCTTTTTTAAACCTGTTGACAGTCATGACTGCTTCACTTTGTCCATCAGCATCCAGCAGCAGGCCAGTTCTTGAGCTGCCAAGCAACTGCAAGGGCCTTCACTCTGAATTCTGCTCTGAATGTAAGGCATTTGAATATCAGTATATTTGCTGGCAGGTGACTGAGCAAGCAAAAATAGTACTCAGCTATCATGAATAACACTCAATTTGCATATCATTCTGTGCAAAGTAGCCACATTTCAAACATATGATCTCGCTTTGTCAAGTCAACTCTCCAGATCAGAAGATAATCCTGTGGATGGCTAAGAATACGATGGGGAAACATGACCAGGGGAAACGTGACCAGGCTGCTACCAGTATAACAGTCCTCTGGATGAGAGTCCAGGTAAAAATAATCAGCTAATATCCTCGGAAATACAATACTCCTATTGAAACCTCAACAAACACACACATTTGGCCTCATGGTCTTAGTTACTCCCTTCAGCCCTCCTGTCCTGGGATGGTCACTGCTTTACAAGCCAGTCCCCAGAGATCAATGTTACGAAAAGATACAATTCTAACAAAGAAATCTGTCCTATGGCAACAAAAAAATGTGGACTGTGGCAACGAACAGCTAAGAAGAAAAATCTGAGGAGAGACTCTGTGAGAGAAACAACCATTTTTTTCAATGGGTGAGCCAAATGAATTCTGTCAGGACAGTCTTTCTGCCTAATGTGAACAGGAAATGAAAAACAAGAAAGATGTGACACAAGCACAAATAAACCTTGACCAAGCAGAATAAAGTAGTAGTTCTGGGGCACATGACCCTGACGTAGGATAGCCCTGTTACTTCCAACCCTGCACACACACACACACACACACACACACACACACACACACACACACACACACACACACACACATGTACACATGCGCACACACACATGCGCGCATGTTTTACTTCATGCCTCATTCTTGGATCAAGTATTTTTAAACAATGACTGTGAATCGTCATAGTAACTGTAACACATAAAGTATAATACCACCAGCCTTCTTAACAATACAGTCTTGCAATTTGTATGTGTCATTATATTGATCATAAAAAAAAGTTTTACAAAAAATGCATCTTTTTAATCAATATGTGAATAACTTTTTTAAAGTCTCAAAATATACCCTTTTATTTTTGTTCCCTATTCGGTACTTTTTACATGTAACAGAACTAGTTAAAAAAACACACACACACAAAAAAACACACAAAAAAACAACTGTTATCACTTGATCATGGTTGTTATGACAGAGAATTTCCTGTCCTTCAACACTTCTGTGGGCACTGACTGCTGACTAAAGTGGATGACAAGAACTTGTTCTTTCCTGCTCAGTCAGATCCAGACAGAACACAGGTCCACTCTGGTAACAATGTGAAAGTCTTTACTTCTAGCCATCACAACAATCCCAAAACAAAGTCATATACTGCAACCTTAACAAGATTCATAAAAAAAAATTCCCCTAAAAGTAACTCCCACTTACTTATGATGCATGAAATCAAAAGTTCAAGAAACATGGTGCTGGCAAGCCATTCAAAAAAAACTTTGAGAACCATGATGTGGTACAAGCAATAAAAATGTATGCAACACCAAACAATAATTCTGGAACCTTGTGGAAGCTTTTATCCCTCTCACGATGATTCACGGCTAATACCTCTGGAATTACTACACTGTTTGCATATACATTACCTTGCAAACTATTGTCATGTGGAAGTCACAGTACAGAAGACAAACCCTGACTACAGTTTTGTAACACTCAAAAGAAACTTAAGGGACTTCTCACCAGGTCATATTTCACACACATGGAAACTGACCATATGTAATAGGCAGCCTCCACTATTTGGTGCTGCAGTTCTGTAGGGAGTTTGGCAAAATCGTTGACATACTGGAGACTGAGAACTGTCTGAGGACATAAAAAAAAAGAAGGAAGAAAAATTCAACTCCTAATAATTCTTCATACATGGAAAGTACGAATCAATGTTACATTATGTTCTTAACTGGAATACTGAAGCTCCCCTAACATGTAAACAACTAGTAATAAAATGGTGAACAAAATTTCTTATGTTAGGTCTCTTGTCACAGGTCTCAGCTGTGTGAACACCACACAGCACCGGCTTGCATGCGTGCGTGTGTGTGTGTGTGTGTGTGTGTGTGTGTGTGTGTGTGTGTGTGTGTGTGTGTGTGTGTGTGTGTGTGAGAGAGAGAGAGAGAGAGAGACAGAGACAGACAGACAGACAGACAGACAGGCAGGCAGACAGGCAGGCAGGCAGGCAGGCAGGCAGGCAGGCAGGCAGACAGACAGGCAGGCAGACAGACAAACTGAGTGAGAGACAGACAGAAAGACAGAGAGAGACGGAGATAGAGACAGGGAGACAGAGAGAAAGACCAAGTAAGAGCTGGAGAGAGAGACAGGGAGGGGGGGGGGGAGGGGGGAGGGGGGGGGAGGGGGGGACAGAGACATAGAGACAGAGATAGAGTAAGTGAGCGAGAGACATAGAGAGAGACAGAGAGACAGACAGACATAGACACTGAGACACAGAGATAGAGACAGCAGACAGACAGACAGACATGCAGACAAACAAGAGACTGAGAGCAGACAGGACATGCATACAAACAGAGACAGACACAGAGAGAGAGAGAGAGAGAGAGAGAGAGAGAGAGAGAGAGAGAGAGAGAGAGAGAGAGAAAGACAAGAGAGAGAAAGAGAGAGAGAGAGAGAGAGAGAGAGAGAGAGAGAGAGAGAGAGAGAGAGAAGAGAGAAAGACAGAGAGAGAGAGAGAGAAAGAGAGAGAGAGAGAGAAGAGAGAGAGAGAGAGAGAGAGAGAGAGAGAGAGAGAGAGAGAGAGAGAGAGAACGACAAAGAGAGAGAGAGAGACACAGACAGAGACACAGAGAGAGAGAAAGAGAGAGAGAGATAAATCAAAAGAGAGGAGAAAACTGTGCAGGCTCTCCCTGGAACAAGCATCATATATTAGTCCACAATTCGGTGACAGACCATAACAACAGGGTGGGATTGGTGGGTGGTGGGGTAGTTACTTAACCTTGGTGACCAGCAGTGCCACTGAGTGAGTTTGAAAGTCCCTCTTCATGAAATAAAAAAAAATCAGGGCAGCATGGGAACAGTCTGTTCTGACCATGAGGATTGTCCACAGCAGCCCAGTGGCCTGACTCTCGTTTAATTAAGTCTACTTTCTATAATTGGGAAGGGAGGAGGGGGGGGGGGGGGGGGGGGGGGAGATGTACATGCTTGGAAAGTTCGAGTCTGACCTAGGATGGGGGTACTGAAGATTTCGTCTGTGCTTAATTGCAGGCTAGTGTGCGTGCTGCCATTTTGATGTCATGCTATTTACCCCCCCCCCTCCTTTAAACACCCCTAAAACAGGCTGCCATTCTGATTCATGCATGCTACACGCTAAAACTATGTCAGAAGTGTTACTGGATAAATAGAAAGAAAAAAAGAAAGGACAGTATATAATGCAAATGTACATGTCACTTAACAGAATGACTGAACGAACATCAGCCATCAATCTTAGACTGCTCAGTTTATCAGATCCAGATGCAAAGCACAAGATTTTGCAGCATAGCGGTAGTTCACACCTGTTTCATAAGAAGCATGTTTAAAGGTACAGGAGATATGAATGTTTCCCCCCTTTACTACCACTGAAAACAACTGGAGCTTTTTTATTACCTGTTCCACTTCCTCTGGAGTACGTGTCCCTGGAAGTTTCATAGTCAGAATTTCCTGAGCATCAATACTCAGTATTGTCTGGAATTTTTAAAAAAAAAAGCAGAAATAAACAAAATAAAACAAGACACAAGTACAGGCAGCATTAATGGTTTTCAAGTACTGATAATGTGACTACAGGAACAGCCATCACCAAGCCTTGTCATTGTTAAAAAAAACACGTTCTGTATTGCCCCCAGCCATGCCTAGTTTATCAACCTTAAGGATATCAATAGTTCAGCTTCAATTCACTGAATGTAAATATGCCCATACTTCTTTGTGTTTGTTTCTTTTCAGCATGCAGCACCCACCCACTCACCTACACCCCAATTTACAGACAGCCTCTGTGGATAATAGATATACTAATAGAACTAAAAGTGTTTGCTGTGGAACAGCCATGCATTGATACAGGCAGCAATGCAGGAAGATAAACACACACAGACACACACACACACACATACA
>JADBJO010001317.1:80000-107500 GCA_016801955.1 Conus betulinus | reverse complement strand
ACCTAGACGTTTCATCACCGCCGTGCTCTGGATTACCTCCTCCTCCTTCTCTTCGTACGGTTCCCCTGGTCTCTTAGGTGCAGAATCGGTCTGAAGAGCCATCAGGGACTCTGAGAGCTCCACTGATTCTGTCGATGTTGTCTCCTCATCGCTCATTATTTTCCTGGCCTCCTCCTTTCTGTGCTTCTCTATCTGTGCCTTTCTCACCATTGCAGACAACTTGTACGCTTTGGCTACATGATCTTGCCAGACTCTCGTTTGAATGGCCTGAAACTGTCTTCCATATTCTCCCAGTTTCTTATATTCCATGTTGTGAATGTTCTCACAGTGGGAAGTTCTTTCTGGGATGGGTTGTTGGTCGTCTTCTGCCTGCAGGAATGAGTATCAACTCCTGCAATGATGATTTCTTGTTAGTCTGATGATACTTTTGTGTCTTACTTTTCTACATAAATGCAGAATGTAAATAAGATTGCTCATGAGAGGCTGGCTGCAAGTGGTTGGCCGGCCATCACAAACTGCTGAGATTTATTACAAAGTTATAGAACGAACCTGACCACACACCAAAAATTAACACAACACCCTGGCAAAAAAAAAAAAAGGTGATTTTAATCGAAAGTTATGGCTGAACTCTAGATGACAGAAGAACAAAATGCAGAGCCAGATACCTGGACACTGTCATGTGAGTTTATGACACACGGCAACACACTAGTAAGCAATACTGAAAAAGTGAAAAAAAAAAACTTCTAAAGATTACTGGAGAGAGAGAGAGAGAGAGAGAGAGAGAGAGAGAGAGAGAGAGAGATGCACACACGAACACACATACATACTCACTACACACACATACAGCGATAATAATAGAATGTTCAGCTAATGTTAGGTAGGTACATAAAGTCTGACAAGCGCGTGGGCTGATGCGTTGGTCAGACACATACTAAGTCATAGCCACGAGAACTTATTCTTATATTCTCTCATCCCAGTCATTAATTCATCTAGCCATCAGCTTTAAATCATGTGCAATGTGGTCTCAAAACTTTGCAAATATGGTGTAGTGTATGGAATGATCCGCACGCAGTGGCACCTCCTTACGAAAATGAAACTAAAACAGAATCGCATCTTTTTTCCATGCAGAATTAACATTTTTACCCATTCCTCTTACTACCACTGACTTTGATTTTTGCTGAAAATGCCTAAATGTGACGGAAAAGGATGTGTTTTTCATTCAAAAATCACCTCGTCCACGTTCTTCAACTTCAGGTATGTTCACCCATTTTCACAATTGCAGTTGACAAGCGAACGATGCTCACACAGTTCGTGGGAAGCCGAAACTAGGAGTTTCCGGTGTGTGAAAACGAGGTTGTGTGGTCACATGAAAGATCCCGCAAAATGGGTTGCTGCTTCTCATCAGACGAAGACAAGACTACTGGGGTGAGTTTAAGTTGAAAATGATTGTTAGACCTTCATGCATATTCATTCCAGTTCATCTTAATGAATATGCGAATATGATTACATTTGGTGTGGTCTAAACTACTGTGCAATAATAATCGTTGAAAAGTGAAAAGAGAAATTGCGGCTGGGGATGAGATCACCAATGCTGCATGAAATGAATACACTTTTGAGTTAAATATTATGCAGATTTGCATAGTGAGAGTAGGTGAAACTGGAAAGCCAGCATGTTTGATGCGAATCATTATATCTATTACACGCAACAATGATCACATTTAGTGCGAAAGATTCGGAGTGTCATGCAGTCATAGTCATGATAGTGTCGGTCACGGGTGATGTCGGCTGTAAAATCTGGAAGTATACTGGATACTGGATACTGGATACTTTTCTGTGTTGAAGCTCCTAGGAGCTTGTTCACAGGTCGTTTCCACTAGTGCAACTGATTGTCATGCGCCATGCGTGGTACAAAACTTTGACAGTTGTGATTAATGATAACATGCAGGATCAAACATTGCAGGAAGCTGCTTCCAGTGTGCGTCGAGTCTGTTCTTGAAGGCATTAACTGATGGGGCTGTGACCACACTGTTTGGCAGGCTGTTCCAGGTGGCAGTTGCACGTTGTACAAAAAAAAACAGCTTCTGATGTTGAGCCTGCTGTGTGACCTTTCCAATTTCAGACTGTGTCCTCTCGTATCTCTGCCTTGGAAGTAGTTGAACTGGGGGCGGTTGGTCAAATACAGGCCGTGCGTATATTTGTACAAATCGATCATATCCCCCCTGAGACGGCGGTGTTCGAGACTAGGCAGATTCAGTGCAGCAAGACGCTCTGGATATGGCTTTTCTTCAGGGATGCAATGAGTTTGGTGGCACGCCTCTGAACATCCTCCAGCTCGCAACACAATGCCTTATGCCGGGGTTGCCATGCTGTGTGCCCATATTCGAGAATCGGGCGAACTAGAGACTTGTACAGCTGTATAAAGACAGCAGGGGTGAGGAAGTCAAATGATCGTCGGATGACTCCAAGAATTCGGTTTGCTTTTGCAGTTGCTTGGTTTATGTGGTTCTTGAAAGTCAGCCCTTTATCGATCAAAACACCAAGATCCTTCTCCACCTCACTTTCTGGTAGCTCCACCACAGTCTGTTCGCCCTGTGCATCCTGGCCTTTCATGTAGTATTTCCTGTCCGTCTTCGGGTTCCCCATTCTCATATAGCCTACATTTAGTTCAGTCAGTGTTGTTGGGCTTACACTTACTCAGTTGCGGGTGAGAATAGGTCAAGTAACTTTGAAAAGAATCAGATCATAGTACACACACCGCACACACACACACACACACACACACACACACACACACACACACACACACACACACACACACAAAAGCACACACACACCACACACACACAGTCACACACACAGCCCAAAACACACACACACACACACACACACACACACACACACACACACACACTGACATGCAAAAGCAGACGCATGCTCCTACAACTTACCAGGCTGTATTATAACTGTTTGACGAAGCTCATATTAAAATTGCATTTCATGCGAACTAGAAGTGCACACACACACACACACACACACACACACACACACACACACACACAGAGTTACTAATTTGCTCTCACACACACTCAACACACACACACACACATGCACACACACACACACAGAGTCACGCACACACACACACACACACACACACAGAGTCACGCGCACACACACACACACACACACACACACACACACATACACACGCCGACATGCACAAGTGGACACATACTCATACAACTTACCAGGTTGTATTAGAACTGTTTGACAAAGCTCATCTTAAAATTGGGTTTCATACAAACTAGAAGTGTGTGCGTGCGTGTGTATATGCTGATCTCAAGATCCATCCACTGTGACAAACTTTAAAGGCTGCCTCTGGAATTATTGCAGTCTATTTCCTCAGTTAGAATTCATCCACAGCGCAAGTCCATCCGAAGACTCTGATGCGAAAGGTTGCCATACCTGTCTGTCAAGGAAGGGGGTGGGGGGGGGGGGGTGGGGGGTGGAGCAGAGAGAGAGTAAAGATGGTTACCACCATTATTACCAGCATGTACTCAAAGTTGAGTGAGCTCTAGACTCAAAATGTGTTGGAAAAAATGCCACACAGTTGAAAAACTTGAATTCTATCATGTGTGGGTGTATGTTGAGGATGTGTTGACATTTCCAAACCAACGCTGCAGCCAGGTATGTTAATTACTTGGGCTTGATCAAGGCTCAGATATGTTTGTAAAGGAAGTGAAGAAAAGGTCCCTGTTATATTCTCAGATGCTAAAAAGAACTGTTCACCAGGGTATCACCATGAAATTCATCACCGGTGTCCTGATTGTGTAAATTGTTGCTAGGAAAATAGAATCTTAAGTTCAGTGATCCTCTTGTTGTTGTGACATCTGTTTGAATTCCTCTCCACATCCATGCTTGGGACGGTTTTGCGTTGAATTCATTGGTATTGGCAAGTTAATTGACATGGTAGAGAGGGAAAGCTCTCTCATGCTGGCCCTGAAACTGATCATTTACTGCTTGCGGTTAGTTGGGGGGATTTACATTAGCAGATAGCTGGATTAACATATGCACCACTGAACAGCTCTGAAGTGACTTGGTAGCAGTGTCTCCTTGCTCCTCATTAATTCTCATGCTGTTTTTGAAAATCACAAGTGCAATCCCTTATTTTGTTGTTGTTGTTGTTGGGGTACACTGGCTAAAAGATTCCAGGGGTCATCCGAACTGCCAGAGTACTTGGAACACTGTGGTACAAATGCATCATCAGCTAGGGATGAGACACATACCTGTGACCATTTTCAAATACTCTGCCACGTGGGCACACTCCGACTAAGGGAGATTTTGGAGACTGATGGTGTTATGCTAGGAGTTCGTCACAACTGAAGACAATCCCCGCATAACTGCGCAGAGCATAACATTTATTTTGATGTGCTAGTGCACATTGTCTTGCTCATGCTTTACTCTACATAGGAGCATCTAAGTCTGCCTCAGATGATAATTATTGTAACTGGTGGCAGCTTAATTAATTAATGTTAAGGGTAAGAAATAGTTTTTAATGGTTGTAAGCATGGCTTGCAGATGTATAACGCCCACTCATGTTTACAAATGATTCTGCTCGGGGGATGCAGGGTGTGAATGTGATCTGTAAATCAGATGTTTAAATGTTTTTTATGTGTACAAAGAATCATTTATTACTTTTGCTTTACACTATATTTACAGTTTGGTTCATAGTTGGCGTTGACCTGTTTTATAACGCATATTCTTTGGCCGGTGTTTCAGTGCCAAGAGCCAGATGAACGCACACGCCTCTTGGACCCAAACCCCAATACGGCTGCACCAGTACCAGGGTGAGATAATAAAAAAAACGTTCATGCTTTCTGTTGTTGTGAAGTATTGTGGATATGTAGGGAAGTGAGTAAGGAGGAAGGAAGGAAGAGAAAGGATGGGGATCAGTGAGTGGGTGGAGGAGGGGTGGAGTTGAAGAGCTTATGTGGTCAGGAGCTGGAGAGGTTATGAGTGGGTATGTTAGATTAATTGCTTTCTGAAAAAGAAAAATACTGGTACTGTAACCAAGACATCTTAAAAGTTATGGAAATATTCATTATATTTTTGATGCTTGGTGTGATATAATTACTTAAGACTTAAAACTAATTTACAAGGATACCCACATTACATGATGCTTTCTTTTAATCTGTGTGAACTGCCTGAAAGCTCCACTTGTATATTGACGTATTCTTTCAATCTATTCTCATGTGAATTACTTGAAAGCCAGAGATAACATAACCCATTGAAAGGGGGTGAAGGGGTGGAGATGGACTGGCAGAGGGGCATGGGTGATTGTGTTAGCTTGATTTCTGTCAAAATGATACAGCAACAGTAAAAACATGTATATAGTATGAACATTTTCATTGTACCTTTGATGCATAATGTGCTTAAATAGGCTGTTCAAACGCCTTCACTAGTTACCCTTTCACCGCCAGACATTCTATTTTGCATAAATCTCCATCGTCAGCCATTTTTCAAAAAAAGTTCTTATTGTATACCAGCATATGTGAAACGCGGATATCTCTGGAACTAAACAACCAATTCTCATGCTATTTTTTGTAAAATGGAGGAGATACACTGTACTTTTATTATATCATAACATGTTAGTAATGGTAAGTCAACAACAATTTCAATTTTTTTTTTAGTGATTTCAAGTGCAAAAAAAAAAAAAAAAAATAAAAAAAAATGTTATGTTTTCTTCTAAGCGTAAAAAATAAAGAAAGAATGCCAACAAACTCTCAACAGTGGAGGAAAAATACTCCACTCACAACTGAAGACCAGAAAGTATGGTATTTCCAACAGAAAAGTGCATGAAACAGCCACAAATACAACTACTCCAATAGCAGGGAACCACACACACACACACACACACACACACACACACACACACACACACACATCTTATGCCTAACTGGTACACATGTAAGAAAGAAAAGGGAAACACACACACACACACACACACACACACACACACACACACACACACACACACACACACACAAACACACACACACACACACACACACACACACACACACACACACACACACACACACACACACACACGTCCCTTTCACTCTCAACAGTAATATATATATTTTTTTTTTATGAACACAAGTCATTCATGTGCCTGTTGGTCTCTGAACCCTTGTCATTCAGTTGATCTATATAATCAGCTGTACACCCACTCGAAAGACGTCTGTGATACTCGCCTCTCACGTGTCAGTTGGCCACGCCCCCTTCAACCTCGACCAGCGAGAGTGGGCCCCACAGCGTGTGTGTGAAGTTCATTGCCTAAAGTCTTAGTTGGCTCCCTCACATAGAGTTAGTGAACAGTCAGTCAGTGCTGGCTGGCTCAACGCAAAAACACTGGGGCACACGTGGTAGGGTAGTAAGTGGGCGTCTTATCAGCCTCTCATAACAAGTTGGCAACGGTCCAAAGCTTCACGTTGGAATAATTCGGTCAAGCCCTCACTATCGTTCTTTACTCGTGGCTGTCTGGGTCTTCTTCATCATCTGTATTAGGAACAACCAACTGTCTATTCAGTATTCCCAGCACTTGATCTGTGGTAAATGTACGGCAAGGTCGAGTACGTAAAGTGCTTGGTGGTGACGTCATAGTGAATGGAAAAACAATTGGAATAAAGTCAATAAAACACTGAACTGAATAGTGTTCTGACAAAGCAAATGGCTGTAAGCATGGGCCAGACCATCCCCCAACTATGACGTTTATTGCTGGCTTTTTATCTCTCATGAACTAGGATCGTGAGAGAGAGTATCGGGAGTTAGGTCACCCTACTTTGTCGCCAAAAGGCGCCCTTGGCGCTCTGCCAGCTGGTCGCCAAAAAGCGCCCATGGCGGTGAAAGGGTATATAATGGAAACTCCTAAAGGAGGTTAATTTTTCCTTCCCATCAGCTGTGCAGTTGTGAAACCTGTCTTTGATCGTTTCGTGTTGTGCCCCCATGTTTGAGTGCAGTAATCGACCAGGGCAGCCGTACACTCAGGAAAGAGAGAAGGGAGATGAGCAGTCGGCAAATGGCGAGGATTCTCCACCAAAACGCCCAAGAGGTCATTGACGTGGCCTCCAATGAAACGCTCATAGAGCAACATGAGTACCACGATCGAGCCCGGCAGTACAAGTAAGAAACTGTGTGTGCTTTTAATTACATGTTGATTTTTTATCTCACTTAGTCGCCCTGCTTTAGTTTGTCAGTGTGCATGGTGTGAGAGTGTGTGTGTGTGGATATTCTCTGCTACTCTCTGCTACAGCTGTGAGTGGTGCAAAAACCAAACCAGGCAGGATGTTAAGTGTTTATATAATCTATAAACTCTTTTCCATCCTGATCTTTTTGAAATTGTTGCGGCTTAGAATGCTCGGTCATGTTATAGCTCGTTATAGAAAAAGAAACACAGTATAGCATGTACCTGTCTTCAACACCTGATGAAACTTGGTATGGTGACTGGCCATTATGATAGAAAAAGCTCATAAGCATGACAGGCTTTTGGTTTCCATCTGTTATAAACTTGGTTCAATAAATGTGACAGTGGCTCTCAGTATCATATTGAAAATCATGATTTAAGATCACACTCATGAAGTCTTTATGTTAGAAAAACAGCATGTTAGGGCTTGGGTATTGCATCCGGTCTCTTTCTCCAAGCACAGTGAATGGTTATGTCCAGTTCATAATCCCTACTGGGTGTCAAGATCAGAGGTAAAAGGTAAAGGTCCACATGAAGCACAAACTTCTACCCTTCAGAGATCATCTTGTCTCATTACAGGAAGAGAGGCCGTGGTGTGGCCTTTACAGTCAACCCACCTCCCCTCCCCCTCCTCACTTTTTTCTTCTTGATCATTTCTCTGGTGGATTTGGCAGTGTCACGCATGATTCCTGACATCATGGTCTGTTTTCGTGACTTCTGTTCACAGGCTCTGTAGAACTGTGAAGGATGTTTGTTGGCCCCTCAGGTATGTAGTTCCTTTCATCAGCCCGTCGTGTGCAGGAGTGAAAGTGGCCAGACTTGTTTTTGATTTCACCCTCTTGTTTTACGTCCCAGTGCGGCCTGCCAACTGGAAGTCCATGGTAATGTGTTGATACACGCCGCAGCCCACTGCCTGCCACTCGGGTGTGTTAGGAATTCTCTGTCAGGTGTAAAGTTCTGGCTCAAATATTACTAACTTACCACACGCCACTTGCACACTTTGCATGTGTATGAATGAGCTGTTCACCGTGTTATATAGTGTAACTGTTTATGTATGCAACATTGTGTCCTCGTGTGAGAGTGTGTGTGTGTGTGTGTTGTGTATGCGTGTGTTGTGTGAGTGAGTGCACGCATATGTGTTTATGACTCGTGCATGCAGAAGTGTGTGTGTGTGTCTTGCATGTTTTAAATGTTGATTTTGTTAAAACTGGTAAAGTGCCCTGTAGCCTCATTGTTAGGATGGGCGCTATAGAAATTGTCCTCGTTAGTATTATTACATTGTACATACCCACAGTGAATAAAGCCAACAATCCAAGCTCAGGTGGAATCTGTAAATGAAGGTCATTTTGGCACCACCCAGCTGTGGCGCTGCATTTGCTTAAAAACTAGAAAAAATTGTTGAAGATTAGGAAGTTTTTCCAGTAATGTATGTGAATCGCTGAATGATACAGGGTTGAATATCAAATGAAAAATATTCCTGGTCTCACTGATTAGAAACCTGTTCTGTTGTAAAACGTTTAAAATTCCTTCTTAGGGTATGTATGTATCTTGTGTTTCTGTGCGCTCATGCATTGGCTGCTGTTGGTCATCTGTGTGTTGAATAAGTTTTAAAAAGGAAAAAAGTTAACTGGCAGGTACCGATGAAACTAAAGGGAACGGTTCATTACTGGCTTGCACCTCTCTATTCTTGAGCCAGGATGTAAAGTTCAGCTGGCGATGGTGTTGTCAGTTCAAGGTTAAAGATGCTGTTGGCTAACTCGGGGAAAAACAAGGGACGTACAAGATGCGCTTCCCCAACGGGATCACAACCCCTCAGTCCGTGCTGTCGGCACCGCCAATTTCCCCAGCAGAGATCCAGTTGGTAAGTGTTGAGCATCCGGCATGGGTGTTGGTGATGAGTGGCATCCCCAGGGAAGGGAGGGGGTGGAGTTCGGTTGGCGTGAAGGTTGGACTGAATATTTCAAGTGTTGTGACACTGTTGCTGTATGTTTAGACACACTTGTTGGTAAGAAATGGCCCCATACTGAAATTGTGGACGACTGGCACAGGTAAGACAGTCTTGTGAGCATCGGCTTGCATCAGTGTATAGGCTGTGACTGACATGGTCTGCATAGTGTGGATTGATTGGTGAATTCTGATCATATGATTATGTTCAACAGCCAAATTCCATGTACAAGAGTGTAATAGTGTTTAGTAGTGAAATTCCATGTATACAATGGTGCTGCTTGATTTTCCGAGTTCCATATACTCAGAAGTTTTTGATAGCTTAATCTGATTTGTATTATGGGGCTGGATACTTGATTTCCATTTATACTTTAGTTTTTGATAGCTGAAACCATCTGTCAGTTGATTCCTGAATTTTATTAATGTGGCTATATGAGAGCTGAAGTCCATTTATTTAAGAGTTTGGCAGATGAGTTCCATCAGTGCTTGATTTCTGAATTCCATTTGTCATTTAATTGAAGGTAAAGCCGAGGCAGAAGAAAACACTGCAGCTGTATGAAATATCCTGTCAGAGCAGAAATGATTTTCTCATCAGATCTCGGTATATGTCATTAACGTTCAAACATTGATGATTAATCAGAGTAATTGCAATGTTCAGGGCCGTTCAGTGACGCTAACTACAACGTGTTCACCATTATAGAAGAAGGGTTAAATTTTGATCATTAGATATGCCTGTCTTGTATTATTAGCATTGGAATACAATGCCCGATGAATGAATAAAAGAGAACAGTGTGATTTAAAGTGATTTTTCATTGGCAGTGTGAAGTGATCATACATTTTGGTAACTGGTTTGCAGATATGCAGCATGTCAGAGAAGTTCAGTAGAGCCATGAGAGATGTTCGAGTTCAGCATCGAGAAGATCTTGTGGTCTCCTTCGGTGTACCTGTGCCATGACATTAGGTGACTTGCCAAACATTGACTTAACCTGTGGGATTGGGACGGTCATGAACAGCAGTGCATGGTTGCTGTGTAATGAACCTCTGATGATGTGATAGCAGACAATGCCTGTCTGGTTCTAGCTTGCTTTCCTTTTTTGTCTTGTTCTTTTCAAAGTGGTGTGATTGCTATGGTTTGAAAGTGGCTGTAGAAGAGGGCACTATGCCAGTTAAGCTTTTGATATATATTGCTGGGTACATACTTCTTGGGTTGTTATAAAGGGTATGGATGTCTGTCCCATGTTTAGTGGCATTCCTTCCCACCTTTGCCAACAACTTTAATGAATCATTTTCTCTGTGAATTCATTTTTATGTGTTCATTTTCTGTTGGGACAAGCATGTGTACTGTGTTATCAAGACGCTCTGGAATGTGGAAGTTCAGAGTGTTATCACAGAGTCCAGTATTACCACTTTCTGTCGCTGTATTGGGGATTCGGTGTCATCACAAACTCATGAACATCCCTAGCTCTGCTCACTGCCATTATCATGCTGGACGTACAGAAAGAAGGAAATATAAACTCCAATTCATCTAGCACATCCTTTATGTCATGTGAATTAAACATTTATAATGAGGAATAACACGAAAGATTGTGTGTTTAATGGATATGTAAAAAAGAAAACCCGAAGATTTTGTGTTTGAAAGCTACTCTTAATGGCATGATCATGATAAGCAGAACAGTTCATAGTTACTGTACAAATTATTTCTCTTGGAAGTAGCATCTTTCAGGAGAATGTAGTTTAACACATTACTGTGAAATGATATCTGAATGTACGAGAAAGTTTTTCAGTTAAAATATCATACTTGAATTTCTTATTTGCTTTGCTTTTTAGACAATTCAGAGGGTAGGTTATCGTCAGCTAACAGTGGTCAGGATTTTGTCTTTAAAAAAAAGGTAAATCACACGGTAGAAGACAAGGAAATTAAAAAGAAAAAAAGACACACATACATGAGCAATGAGGAAGACAATTGTTAAAAGAAAATCATGATGTTGGCGTCGGTTGTGTGAAGACTTCCATCAGACTCTTCAGTAAGGATGAATCTTTCTCATATCCAGTAATAGGTGTTAGGTCAAGAGATGTGCACGAGAGACCTGTGACTTATTTAGATAGGACAGTGAAGCTCCAGCCAGCGTTGTCAGACAGGAGGTGATCAACAGTTCCATTGACGTGTTCAGTATGCCTCATTTCATGTTGCGGTAGCTCCTGTTCACTTGCTGAATTGGCTGCTGTCAGTTGAAGCCTCATCTCTTCCTTTCTCCTGAAGTGCACCATAGCTCCTAGAGCTTTGTACAGCAGGTGTGTGTGTGACCGTGTGACATGCAGCTTTGTCAGCAAGGACACCCCAAGCAGATTTCACCATACTCTGAAACTTACTTAGACTGCTCTCCAACTTCATAACCGGTGAAAAAGTAATTCCGTTCGATGCCCAAGATCAGGATCAGATGTGCCATGCATTTTTTAGAACAATCTGTCTGTCTTGATTGTTGAAGGCTGGCAACTGTGAAAATTGTATGTGTGAGTTCTGCAGGGAAAGATGTTCATAATTTTGAATGAAGAAAAAAAAAATGACTTTCATGTTTAGAGACCTAATTCAATTGCAGAATGATGAGTGTAAACATACAGTGTGTGCAGTTTAATGCTTATTTTTGCATTCCATGTCAGAAAGGAGAACAGATGGATGATGAAGAAGCAAATTTGTGTACTGGTTCAGTGATGTGTGTATTCCATCTTTTTACTTTTATATTTAATATGTGTGCAGGGAAATACATTTCTGATCATATTGAAATATTGGCGATGGAAATTACTTTACCTTGTAAGATAAATCATGCTGGCATCTGTGTGTATCCCCATTATTTTTTCCCATTCTGTTTCATATATGTCGGGTATTTCCCTGAATTGTCATCACAGATGTAAGGGCAATACCTCTCGCCTTCCTCCTCCCCACCTTAAAAGGGTGCATTCTAAATTTGGTGATACCACTGGTAACACATTCAGTCAGGTGATGAAGACAAATCCTCATAAAGTAAATTCTCTGGAGACAGACAGAAAGCAGGCAAGTACTTCTGACATGAATGCACAAGTCGGAGGAACGATAGCTGTGGTACTTATTAATACCGGCTCAAAACATAGTGTCTAAGTGCCTCGTCCAAAAAAAAAAAAAAAAAAAAAAAAAAAAAAAAACTTCCAAATTTACAATCTTTCATGTTTTGTACAAAATTGATGTAAATTGAATGTTGATCTAGAAGGTTGTACAGAAGACTGAACCTTCTTGATCTCAGCTGTACAGAGAGTTCTGATCCTTTGATTGATATCTCATGTTTGGTATTTTACATGTATTAGTGAACATCTGAATAAAGAGGAGAGCTGTACTGAATCTAAATACTCAAGAAAAGAAATGCATTCTTGTCTTCAAGTTAGTTCATATTTATGAAGTGAATGTAAAAGTTAATGAACAATTTTTTTTTAAACATATTTCATGGCACAAACGGCCTAAAACTGAATTGAGTTTATTGTAGACTGGAGTATCTAACAAACTCTGAATTTGTGGCTAAATTAATTATGAATTGAAAGGGGAAAAAGTCACAAGAAGTGAAGTGTTATTGGTTTGAATTTTGTTCGATGGCATCTTGTGGGAATTGAATTTTGTTATGCCGCACGTTGTGGTAAGTAAATACTATATGAAATGATTGAAACTGGAAGCAAGTGAAAAATGTGGAATTGAATTATTGATATCACAGTGAGTATTTTCATGGAAGTAAACTTAATTAGGAGCAGATCAGAAACACAAATTCAGAACACAAACGCCATGACACAAAGCACAACTGTTAATAGGCAGATTTCAGCTGTTTCTTCTTCTGTGTAAATGCCCAGTGATTTGGGGGGGGGGGGGGGGGGAGGATGTGGATGAATCCTAAGGTACAGCGTCAGAACACACATCAGTGGAGCAGCCTCTTGATTTCGTTTGCTTGGGTGCGTTGTGTCTTGTTTTACTCTCAACTACAGTTGAAAAGAAAGGGTGTGTTTGAATAGAGCCCACCTTTGTCTACATTTAGACTTAGCCATTTCCTGCTTGTTGTAATGTTCATGCAGACTTTATTATGCATGAAATATAAAAACAGCACGTTCAAAACTTTTACCTTTGACCTCTTCTGCAGTCTCCGCACCTTCCCATAGTTCTGTGGAATTGTCAGATGAGATACCCTGAAAACAGATGGTCGTTGTTCAAGCATCTCAGCGTTCAATGCAAATTGGTGAGGAGGCATACCAGAAGACCTCAACAATTGAAAAAAGCCTACTGTATTCCAAGTCATTAATTATGAAGGAAAAGACGGACATGCAGTAACTTTTTTCCATTAAATTTTCTTTTCCTTGAAACGCTTTCTTCTTCACAGACAAGGTGTGATGTCAGTTTAGTCAGAATTATATACACAAGCAGAAAGAGCGCTTTCCTTTGGTGTAGTGAAATGATATTTATTTAACATTTCAAAGAACCAGATCAATGTTTTTTTTTCCTTCATTTATTTTACATACTGGGCTGGCTGAAAAAAAAAAAAAAAAAAAAAAAACGCTACTCTGGATATAACAGTCGGTGAGACTTGAAACAAATTTCTGAAGACTGCAGGAGAGATATTAGTTCATCTTGATATATGATTAGTTGATATTCTTGAGACAAATCTTATTAAAAACTGCAGTGGAGATGATTGTAGTGACAACAAACTTTGAAAAGGCTTGTTATTATTATTTATATTCACATTGTATGCATCTGATCATATGTATTTGTGTCTTAGTGCATTTGTACATATATAATTTAATCACAGTCTTTTCTTCACACCAGTAGAAAATTGTCAGTGTTTTAAATAGGAATAAATGTGTAAGTTTGTTGAATATTAAAAAGAGAATGTTGAAGCTAATCGGCTAACCCTGTACCTGATGACAAGTGCAATATGTGATCACAGAATGATAGTCTTGGCCTGCTTACTGTGTTATCAAGAGTAACTTATTGCGGTAAACTGTATTAATAACATTTTAACAAGGAGTTTGGGCAGCACCATTGTAAGAATGGTGCAATTGGCACCTTGATACCATAGTTCCAGAAAGAGATAGAATGTCGTAACTAGTACAAGTCAAGCTTTTCATCTTATTTGTTGTTAAAGCCGTGCATTCATGAATGTGTATTGGATATGTGTAAGAATGTTGTGAAGTTTTTGTGTACATTTGTGTCACTGTGTGTCTGCTAGGTATCTGTTTAGCTCTGTTTTCTTGATATGAATACACACTGTATTTTGAAAATGTTTATATTATTCTGTTCATCTCATTTGCCTTACCGTTTTTCAAGACTTCATGAAGATACGTATGTATGACAAAAACTGTTTCATAATCTTGTGTTTGTTGCATATTGTAAGCAGTCTGTTCACATACAAATAGCAGATAATTTAATGTGAAAATTCATTGTCTGTGGGAATATATCGGGGGGAAAAAAACCTTGAGCTTCTATTACTTTTGTATATGATTTTCTACTCTTGTTTATATCCAGCTTTCAAGCTTGTGTGTATGTCCTGGTACAAAGCGTGCACACACTGTGTGAGTGTTGTCCAGTTTCCAGACTGAATTACTGTATCTATTTACATCCATTCCCAGCTTGTGGAGCAGTTGCTCTGATTGTCAGTGCTGCGCTTTTTGTATCATTCTGTGAACATGTGAATGTGTTTGTGTGAACTGTGTTGCAAATGATGGTAGGAACATTTTGTATGTAAAATAACACCATGAATTGGACTTCAGAATAATAAGATGTGTTAATGAAAAATTAAAAAAGGAGGAAAGAAAGAGAAATTGGTTATCGCAAGATCATTTTAATGAAACAAACAGATATAAAGAAGCACAACTTCTGGTAGCTGAAAAATGATATCTAAACCTAATTTTTGACTTGTATGCATAGCAAAATGAGTCTTTGTAATCGCCCTGTTTTAGTTGAAGGTGCATGTGTGTGACTCAAATCAGACTTTGATTGTCACAGGAACCTTTAAGGGAATATAGGCACGGCATGGTAAGACACATTGAGACAGACCATGGTTTATGCTTGACCCATGAATTATAAGGGCCCAATGTGCATGTTAAACTTTTAACATCACCAAATTTCACAAGCACTATCACAACTAAATTGGGCAGATTATTGAACATCGATTAGAACTTTTTAGCCGTTCTGTACATGAAGATGTCACTGAATGATGAAAGGCCATAAATCTGCTATTAACATTTTCTGCAGTGATATCAATGTTACATAATTGAATTTTTCCGAGAAATTGTGATCTGTTTCAGTTATTGTTTTGTACAGTTTATTGATTTGAAGTGACATTTTTATGTAAACATTGCAACAAATGTTGACTTACATTCCCTGAAGATCAGACCATCTGATGCTAATCATTTGATAACTATTTCTGTCAAGCAGAGGTGCTGATATGAGTGGATGTCTGAGCAAATACTGAACAAAACTGACCTCACATAAACAGCTTTTGGCCTGTGTCAAGGAAGTGAAACACATTAAAGCAGTGAATCAAGCTGATGTGCAGATAGAGGTTAGGAAATCTGAAATGAGGTGATCAACAAAGTATATCTGTTGTGTCGATTCAAGATGCTGACCACCATTTGGACCAAGTCTTGGCTGAAATGCCGGTGTGACACAAGGCAAAGCTCAGTGCTCACTCACAGGTTGTAGGGTTCCCTGCGCCGCCCCCCCCCCCCCCCCCCCCCCCCCCTGTCATTGCAAGTGAGTCAAGTTGACAAATTGCTTGTCTTGTTATTCATTTGAGTAAGCAGTCCTTTAAAATATTAATGGACACAATTGACGTGATATTGTAATTTTACGAAACTTTTGAATTGCACACGATTTTGATGAGACTTGAGATAAGGACTTTTTTTTTTTTAATACAGCAGTTCATTTTGTTTAAATTTGTACACTTGACATAAATATAGTGTCCATGTTGTAGTGTTTGATTAATGCAGTAACATTTCATCCATTTTAGTTTGCCGACTCTCCACTGGGATGTTCAGTTGGCATGGTCTTTTCCAAGGCCGGTTGGTTGGATTTGACCATGGTGCTATGGGGTGTGCTCATTCATTGCAAGAGATTGTCAAACACACTGTTGATGCGTAACAATCGTTGATGTGGCACACATTCTTACACCAGCAAGTCTTCTGAGTTCAATAAATAATTTCAACATTTTTGTGCCATTTTATCAGATCGTGTTATTGGTGGTGGTGGTGGTGGTGGCGGTGATATCTCTGTGTGTGTGTGTGTGTGTGTGTGTGTGTGTGAATGTCTATTTATGCTACATTCAGGTCATGACTGCTTGACAATCACCTTTTGTCAGAATTCTTTTGTCTTTCCTTGGGCTGCCAAGGTTCAAACCGGCACCTTCTGGATTAATGGGCATCTCAAAGCTCTGCCATTTAGATGGATGTCTTATTGTCATTACGGTCCGGTACTTGTTCTAAGTTGGGAAATTTAAGTCTCATGAAGTTCATTTTTGTTCCCCCTCGCCCATATCCAACTGGAACTCTTGCACACTAGTAATCCTTTTATTTTGTTTTTTTTCAACGAATTTTGATGACACAAACACACATTTGTATATTGTGAAGACAGGGAAGAAGCCCATTATATTGTACAAGATATGTATGCAGCTCTGTGAAAACTTGTATGCCAGTGAAGTTAAAACCATTTATATGTTCCTTAAAATTGTATCTTTTTTTCATTACGTCATATATTTTTCATTGTACAGTGAGATGAATATACTGACATGATGCTGCTGTGCTGAACAAAATGTACACACACACACACACACACACACACACACACACTCGGTTTATCTGACAGTATGATTGGATTTTATGAACATGAAATTAAAAAAGAAATGAACATAAAAGCTCATAAATATTCAAAACCAGGATTTAATCGCAATACTACAAGTATATGATTTTTTTAATTGAAAACTTCCAAGGCCTGAAAGATAAGTCTCAATAACCACAATTGGATGGCTCCAAATATATAGCATTACAAAACCAACATTCCCTGTATAAACTTTTCACACAAGTTGGGAGAATAAAGTCTGAACGATTATTTCAAAATGGTTATGCAAACCATTTTCTTCACTTGAAAGAATTGAATTGTGACGTGTTGACCGTAGACTTCCGGTTTGCCTGCCTACGTCACAACGAGAGATGCTGACAGGGTACCGTCTTAAAGAAAAATAATACCATGAACAAAAGCACACATCCTGTACACAGACATGAAATAACATGATGGTGAGTGTGCACAAAGTGCGTATAGTTTACTAGGATGATAACATGATTATAGCGAGTGCAGAACCTGCACTTAATAGGCCTAAAATGTGGAGAGGATAGCATGAAGAGCATAATAGCTTCAGCAGCTGAGTATACATATTACAATGTTAAATCCATTTATTTCAAAATATACATCGGCCCCAGAAACAGAAAAGTCACTACACTGTTAAGACGTGTTGATTTATTGGCCTTCGGATGAGCAGCCAGATTTGCGCGTCAGAAATCTAAGACCAAAGACCCAAAAAAGAAAATTTCGTTGAGCAACTTTCTCACTGGGCGTTTACAGTGATAAACAAGATGCAAAGCATAAAAACGTACTCCCAGTTTATCTTGATTACGCGTGTACATGTCAAGAGTATGTTTACTATGAAAATACCCATGATCTACCGGTCAGTTATTAGATGTAAAGCTCTTTCAAAATCCGTCAAATACAGTACTTTCATCATACATATTTGTCAAATTAAAAAAAAAGTCACAATCAAACATGTGTCATAAGATAACTTCGTCACTGAGATATTCCATGAAGAAGAAAAACCGTTTGGGGCCGTTATAGCCGTTAGTAACGGCTATTCTTGTAAAATAAAATATCGGGCATCATCCGTGACCCATAATGAACATACCTACAAATTTTCAGAAAGATCAGCCCATAAGTTTTGTCTGGAGCGAGTGGAACACATTTTGACCACGGACAGACACACAGACAGTATTTCTTTGTCTCCATTGTAAAGTACTTCCAGTTCTACAAGAACTGGGAGTACAAAAAGCAAACATAGTGATTCAAGTGAACACACGACAATGCAACTGACTTCTCTTAATTCTCCGACAGTCAGAGCTTGAATGCTTTTTAATTTACAAATATTTAAAAGTACATTTGCATATATGGAATAATCTAAAACGCAAATTTAAAATGAACAGCAATGTTTGCAAATGAAGGTATAACAAACAAACCTGCCTCATTGCATTTCAATAACCTTACACCCTCAGCAAAATATCTGAATTCACACACATACACACATACACACACACACACACACACGTGCGCGTGTTCGCGAGAGTTCTTGCGAGTGCGCACATGTATACACGCGCGCGCGCGCGCACACACACACACACACACACACACACACACACACACACACACTTTTCCATTGTGCAGACAATAATCTTGAAAAAAAAATAGTCAAATCTTCTCAATCATGAATTACCACAATCCTCCTCATTGAATAGCTTTTTCTTCTTACTACCACACCAACCTAATCAAAATTTAACACCATGATTATCTTTGACGGCTAGCTTCACCTTCTTACAATCACCCCCAGCATCAACATTTAAAATATTGCACGCGTGTATTCTAGTAACCGCTAAGAGCGAGGTTCATTACCTTGAACCCTCCTCCTCTGCACCCGCATCTGCACCCTGATCTTCCCTAACTATCACCCCTAAGCTAACCGCTTCCTCCGGCGATCGAACGTCTCTGCTTTCCGAGGTTGTAGAACCAAAATCGAACATTGGGTTGGAGAAGTTGCTGTTCTCTGGGGACCGTGAGGAGCCTGGAAGGCCTCGTCGATGACGAATGAAGACAATGGCTGCTGCTGCTGCTCCGGCGGTTACCACTAACAGGACACTGATGACAATGCCAGCCACGGCACCTGAGCTCAATCCCGCGTTTGAACCTGAGAATGGGGAAATAAACAACAGGACTTAACACCTGGTTACAGACAACCGTATGATTGCTTCTGCTTGCTTGCAACCTAGCTATTCCGCGTACATGCACAAGAGACATTATTGCATGTTTGCGTGCACGCACACGTATTTACATATCACGTCCGTACATACATAATGAAATAATTGAGTGATTGCACACGTGATATACTTACACAGTTGTTTCAGAGAACCAGTGCAACCTCAGAAGAAACCAAGGAACGGTGAACATCACATCTGAGGTTAAACAGATTCAGAAAAAAAAGTGCCGTGAGCTAGACCAACGCTATCATACTGCCAGTCGCTAAGGCCTTTGTTCCGTCCTGTCCAATCCTGGTTGCTGACCAAAGTTTAATGGCATCATTCACTTCCTTTACAACGGCATGATGACCTGAATTACTGAGACTGAGTGTCTGGTCTGTCAGACCCACTTCCTGTTACTAACGGCGTTAAACACGGATGTGTCTCAGTTGACACTTGCTGTTTCCTGGTTGACATGATGCTGTTCACCGCCCCCCCCCCCCCCCCCCCTCTCTTCCCATAGCAGACAAAAGCTGGAATTACCATCACACGCACATTCGAAGGCAGTTTCTATGATGTGCAACGCCTTTCGACCGGAACAAAAGTATCTGAGGCCCTTGTGAGATATTTCCTCTTTGTAGATGATTGTGCTCTTGCAGCAAACGATGAATCAGTCTCATAAAAAGCTCGAGAACTGGTAGTTCTCAGCTGCTAAGTCTTCTGGCTTAACCATAAGCCAACGAAAGGCGGAAGTTGTGTTCCAGTCTGCACCAGACCTCAAAAGTGCCTGTATCATTTATTGTGAACAACCACACAACACTGAAACCGTCGACTTTTTCACCTTCTGTTGGTGTTTGTTGTCTGACATCCTTAGCGCAGCCAGAAAGGCATCAGACAGACTAGCGAAAGCCGGTGCATCCCTCGGGAGAGTGTGTATATATGTGTCGAAGGAACGTATGATCCATCAGGACGTTGTCCTAACTTCCTTGCGGCCTAACTGTGATATGTGGACACTGAATTGCAAACAGGTGATTCCCTTCACAAGCTGTTAGTTGTGCAGTCTCCTCCGAATCATGTGCACCTCACGGGAGAACTGGATCTCCGGCAATGAAACTCATCAGCACGTTGACTCCCTCAGCATCGAGGCTCTCTGGACAAAGGCCGTGACTTGTTATCAGTTGGATACATGACGGAAAGCAGCTGCTTGCCGAAGATAGTCTTCTTCTCTGATCCGGCATCAAATACAAGACTTACAACTGGCGATATAGAAAGACACTCCAAAGAGAATCTGAAGGCCTGCAACATTTCCACTGCTGGCAGGGAATCCCTGGCTACACGCCTGTCACATGGTTGTCAATAAGCGTGTGCATGCTTTTGAGTTGCTGCTCACGCACAGACATTAAATGCGGCGTACACAAGGAAAGAGGTCTGGATGTTTCAGAAATCACATGTGTAACGTGCGGCCGTCTCTGCACGACAGGTTTGGAGCTGCAATCGTACCTTCGGTGTCACTAACATCTTTGTCACTTGACTCTTAAGTGTTGACTCAGAAACCTGTCATTGTAGGTTAATACGATAATATGAAGCCGGTTATTTACGCTATGTCAAGATGGCTGTAAATTGCCAAGTACCAACACGTGTGCCCCCCCCCCCCCCCCCCCAAAAAAAAAAAAAAAAAAAAAAAACTCACCCCTTTATTTTTGGTGTTATGCACGCTGACTTCCGTTCGTCGGGACATGTTTCCCACATCTCCGGATTTGGATTTGGGATGATTGTTTAAGCAGCATTAATCTGTGTGCACTTAGCTTTGTGTTGAGCTACAACATATGTCATAAAACGAATACATTATCCTGTTGTTAAAATTGTGCTTGGTTGTCAAAGGTGAACAGCAGCAGTTGGTAGTTTTCTCTTTCCGCTCGTCCTCGTCCACTTTTCTTCTATGTCTTACGAGTCTCTACCGCTCCGCCAAACATCTTCCCCGAGAGTAACAGACGAAGGCTCCGACTGTTTCACGTTCTACAATCATCTATTTATTGGGCCTTTTCATAGAAAAGCACAGGAAAGATATCCCAACCTAGTTCGAATTTATTCACAGAAAACATACTGCTGTCTACATCCAATGAAATACAGTATATCTTTTTCAGTAATAACATCTGAAGTGGCGTCTTCAGGAACAAGCTTTCACAGGATACAAAACAGTTGTATAATGGCTTACATTTTCATTTACATACAGCAGCAACGTGCAAACTCTACCACTTGAACGCGACAAATTCGCTCTCAGCTGTCACAAACCATGTGTGTCATAATTTTCATAAACCAAGAAGCAGGGAAGCAACTATTACAACAGAACACGTTGTCTCCTTAATGTGCTTGGCAAGAGAAATTCTGGTAAGTACGGGCCAAGAGGTGTGTATGCCGAACAGTCTGCTTATATGTACTTGGTATTCATATGTCCAAAATGCTTGTGAAGGTTTGCTCCAACATGACTAGATGAGTGGTTTCGTTCTCTCCGTTTATGCTACTTGTTTTTGCCTGAAGAAGACCCAAGAGGTCAAAATGCATTGCGTCTTGTCCTGTACCTCGTTTGTCTATGTCCTTGGCGGTAACTAACCCCTTCTCTTTCTAAATTTCATGTCCAAAGTAATCTAAATACGCATTATGGAAAATACATAGAACGGACCAAGAAGACAAACAATACCTATATTCGCAATACCTGTATTCGCTTGTTCCGTTGGCATAGGTATGCTAGAAGTAGGCTTAACGTTAGTGGACCGAGGCAGATGATTAACTCGTGATGATGTTCCAACAGGTATAGCGTTAGTGGACCGAGGCAGATGATGATTAACTCGTGATGATGTTCCAACATGTGGGCGTGGCGTTGTCGTCGTGCTAGTGGTAGCTGGTTGTACATGGGGACTAGATGTCGTCGTGGCATGTGATGTTGAAGTGGTGGCGGGAAAGAGGGTCGCTGGAGTTTTCTGGGGGACCAGCGTGGGCGGGGAATGGTTGGGGCCGATGACAGCGGGCTCGTTTTCCCACTGTCATCAACATCTGCAAGATACGCAAGGACAATTCACCGCTACTTGTTATGAAACTTATGTTTTGTCTCACCATCCGCCACAAATGACACTTTTGCTCATTGACAAAAATCGTGTTATAATAATTGTCCACCACGCCAACCCCCTCCTCTCCTCCCTATCTACCATTCCTCTTCCTCATCTCCTCCTTCCCTTTTCCGATTCCAACCCTACCACACAAATAAAATACCAATGCCCTACGATGTGAAAATAGGTGACATGAAGCCGATTGTGAACCATATTCCTCTGATCATTCATTCATTCATTATACATTTTCGATTAATCCCTTTCAGTATCTTACAAACACACTCTTTTCGTCTTAAACGTTATGAGGGTCACAACCAACTGATGCTATGTGGATGTGTTGCTCAGTTTACACTGTACTGTGACAGCAAGTAAACAAACATGACAGTAATAATAATTTATACTTATCTGTTCACAAAAGTTACTCTTTGGCTAGAAACTGTCCGATATTCAATTTCATGATATACTTTTGCTTAAAATGCTCACAGTGAATAAAACTGACTCCCAAACATGGTGACACCCCACACTCCCTATTCCCCATCTTCCTGGGTCAGTCCCCATCTTTCACTTATTGTGCCACGACGTGGAGCGCGCGCGCATACAAACACACACACATGCACACACACGCACACAAACACACATACACGCACAAACACACACACACACACACAAACACACACGCGCGCGCACACACACACACACACACACACACACAACTTTATTGTCCGGGTGAAAAATCCCAGCACCTTGCTTTCTGCGGCAGACGTAGCCAAGGTGAAGGTCGCAGTCAAGGTCACTCCACTGATGGGTTCGAGGGTCAATGCCGACACAGTGTTCTGCTATACCTTCAACATTGGTCCCCGATGGTTCATTGGTGGCCCAGTTAACGAAGTCCACGGCAGTGAGATCCACCCAGGAGAAGCCGGCTGTGTGGAGAGAGAGAGAGAGAGAGAGAGAGAGAGAGAGAGAGAGAGAGAGAGAGAGAGAGGTGTTCTGAGTACAATCCATCCTTCAGTGCAACAATTTTGTCTGTTTTTTGAAATAAAACATGGCAGGCCTTTTTTTTTCCCTTCTCCACCACATTAGCATCAAACCATTCAGAATACAACACCAGGTCTTGTACAGCACGAGCAGAAATGAATGATTCTACATTGAACTATAAAATTAAAAAAGAAAATGGCTGCGGTTGAAATGAAATGATAGGAAAGAAACTGACATGCATTGGCTCGTAATAGACAGTAAGAAAGGATAAGCTTCCCATTGAAATAAAAAAAATTAAAAAAAAAAAACAAACAAACGAAATACCAAGATGCAAAAACAATAGATGCCTCACCTAAGTTTCACTGAAAGGACTGACTGAATCATGCAGATTTTATGTGAAAATACGGTAATCACAACAACAACAACAAAATCGACGCAGCCCATGATGTCCTCGCTTTCCAACAACAACAAAAAAAAAAGCAGAAAACGCGTAACGGACCTCGGAAGCTCTTTAAATAATTCACGTGAGCTAAACATGAACTCCTCACCTGCCGGAGATCCGTAGAGGCCCACCCAGAAATGAAACTCCGTCTGAGACACCATCATGTTCACCAGAAACTCCTGGGTGGCGTTGTCATGCACTGACGTCAGCTGGGCCTGTTGCTCCTGGCAACGCAGTTGAGCCTCGTAGAAGGTCTGCGTGTCGTGGCCACGGAGCTGGTAGCAGAAGTCCCCGTGTGGTACCCACCCTGGCCCCGAGCACTGCCCCCTGGGGGGTCTGGGGGTGAAGGTGGTGTAACTTTCTGCACGTGAGAAGGACCATTCAATGAACTATGGAAAAAAGGTGTGTTCATTTTGCTGCCGATGTTCTTACAATGTTGTTGCTACACACCCCCCAACCCCTCCTATCCACCCCATCCTTCTGCCCACCACCCACAGATAACCCATCCTTCATGAGAGCACAGATGTGTCTTTACACCCATCCCATCCATAACTCAAAGACAACCCATCATGAACGGATAGAACTCAAAGACAACCCATCATGAACGGATAGAACTCAGAGACAACCCATCATGAATGGACAGAACTCAAAGACAACCCATCATTAATGGATAGAACTCAAAGGCAACCCATCATTAATGGATAAAACTCAAAGACAACCTATCAATAATGGATAGAACTCAAAGACAACCCATCATTAATGGATAGAACTCAAAGACAACCCATCATTAACGACGGCACAGGTGTATCTTTATACCCAACCCATCCATAACTCAAGACATCCCATCATTAATGACGGCGCAGATGTATCTTTACACCCACCCCATCCATAACTCAAAGACAACCCATCATTAATGAAGGCACGACCTTAAGATCCTAATCGAAACGTCAACATTCGCAGATCGTCAATGACAGCACAGATGTATCTTTACACCCACCCCATCCACAACTCAAAGACCATCCACTGTTCATGACGGCACAGATACAAAAGACTTCCTGGCTGCAACTGTCGTCATCCAGCGAGCCATCAGTCCTCATCCTATCACCTCAACCCTTTCGCCCCACCACACCCGTTACTCGAAGCCCACCGACCATTTATGACGGTGCAGATGCAGGAGACTTGCCGGCTGCAGTTGTCAACCCACAAACCACCAGTCCTCAGACGGCATCCCATCCACAACTCAAAGACCACACAACTCAAAGACCACACAACTCAAAGACCACCCACCGTTAATGACAGAACCCCATCCACAACTCAAAGACCACCCACCGTTGAGGATGGCGCAGATGTAGGAGACTTCCCGGTCGCAGTTGTCGTCCACCCACATGCCGTCAGGACGCATGCTGACACAGCCTTCCCCTGGCCCGCGGGAAGGTTCCCCTGGCGCCCAGTTGGTGTACGTCACTGGCCACCCTAACGTCCACGTGTACACACCTTTGTGCTGCAGATACACGTCAAACGTGTTCAGAGCGTGATCGACTATTTTTCTTCTTTTTTTTTTTTTTTTTTTCTTTGTTTCATTCATCCTGTTATTGTTGGTGGTGGTGATCGTACTTTCTTCCTTTCTCTCTCTCTCTCTCTCTCTCTCTCTCTCTCTTCTCTTTTTTCTTTTTTTAAGTACTTGAGAAAGAGCGGTATTTTCATGATAAAATGAGCTTTTCAAATGTTCACCTTACCAGAATGACCCTAGAATCATACCTCGCTATCCTTACATAGCTACGTACTTCAATAAATACAGAAACAGATACACACGTTGATTGCTAGGGGACAAAAAAATGAAGTAATTCAATACTCCGTTGAACTCTTCGTCAACACCGCCGGCATTAACGAACCCGTCATGTGTACCAAGGCAACAAGTAAAAATCACGTTCTTAGACCTTCACCTGATCAGCAGGTGGGGGGCGGGGGAGGGGGCAGGAATCAAGACAATAGACCTTCGAAGTGAAGTAACTTAAAGTAGGTACTGGGCTGACAAACCACTACCACATAAAGCCTTCAGAAAGTGAGTTTGACCAAAATGGACTTGTCCACTCCTGTCAGTCAATGACTAAAAAATGGACCTGTCCACTCCTGTCAGTCAAACCGACTCCACTAACGAAGTTCAGTCAGTAGTCACATATTGCTATATAACTAGCTGAACGCACAACCGGCGTCAGCTTGGCAAGACTTTGCAATGTCTGACTGCAGCAATGTTCACAAAGCCACACAACATGAGCGAAAGACAGAGTACTCACAGGCACGCGCGCACTGCACACACACACACACACACACACACACACACACACACACACACACATAATAATAATAATAATGATGATAATCATCTCCTCTACCCCCTTCCCCGGCAGTACCTGTTCTGGCTCGGTCTTTTGGCCTCCCAACTGCAAAACGTGTTCTCTATGTCATCATCAACTCTCAGTGTGGATCCCCTTCCCACTCAAGGTCTGCAACACGTGGTCAGAGTACGGTCCTGCTGTACACAACGCTGGCATCACGAGGCCGGCGACTCCAGATACTGACGGCATCGTCTGGGATCGACCACAAGCTGATCAACAGCACTCAAGTGGCCCAGACTCACCCCACATGGACGAGCTGTCAGAGAACGACGAACGGGCTCACCACATAAGGTCCGCTGACTCACATACCACACAGGATTCGCCACGAGACAAAGAAACAATGGCGGCTGAAGAGAGACTTTATTTTTTAGGAGGGTGTGAAGGGGAGTGGGTGGGGAATTGTCGAAGTCGACAACTGTGTGTCAGGAATGAAAAGGTAATGCAGCAAAAACAATCAAACTGATGTGCTTTGCCAAATGTAAATCTAACAAGTGTTTATGACAGACGTTTGGAGGGCACCATCTTTAAGCAATTCAAACACGCCAAAGGAATGAGCAGCAGATGTTGCTGATTCAAGTTTCAGAAGTTCCAGCTGCGGCAGATGTGGTCAGTGTGAAGGCATGAAGAAAAGCAGCCCTGTACAACTAAAACTAAACAGCCACGACCTTACGAAAAGAATGCATGAACGCCGGAGACTAAAGCAGAACAACTCTGCAAGGATCTGTAACGAGAGCTGAAAAGGACCATGTTCTCACAGCCAAGACAGGAATGAAAAAGTGATCTGTAATCGCCGCCAAACCTCATACAGCAAGTCAAGTCAGTGAGACGGCGGTGAGGATTTTGCCCATCAGTTTGATCAGGTAAGCATGAAAAAGAACAAACACATACACATGGATAGAGAGAGAGAGAGAGAGAGAGAGAGAGAGAGAGAGAGAGAGAGAGACAGAGAGAGAGAGAGACAGACAGACAGACAGACAGACTGACAGAGAGAGACAGAGACAGACAGACAGAGGCAGGCAGACAGACAGGCGAGCAGAGAGAGAGAGAGAGAGAGAGAGAGAGAGAGAGAGCAGAAGGTATTATGGACTGGGGCTGGGGGTAGGGAAAAAAAAGGGGGGGGGGGGGTGATGGAGCGAGACCGGGAGAGGGGAGTGTACGGGGCAAGGGGAGGGGAAGAGAAAGGGGAGGGAATCAGACATAAACAGACAGCACGACACTCCAAACCTGGCGAGTAACAGCAAGCTCACCTGCCTGTCATTCAGCCCAATCCACACCGTCTGAACCACGTCGCTCTCGAAATGCCGCCCGAGGCTGGAGGCCACGAACAGACGGAGGAA
>JADBJO010001317.1:70000-75000 GCA_016801955.1 Conus betulinus | reverse complement strand
ACCGTTCCTCCGCTGGGCTCACCGTCATCCCAGTTTGTGAACGTGACCTCTGAACTGTCTGTCCACGTGAACGTGCCGTCAGCCAATCTCTTCAGGCCGATCCATGCCGACAGCTGATTGATGCCCAGCAGTGTGACGATTTTCACTGATGACACAACATCGTGTTTACGTCACACATGAACTCGTAATCTTATACCGTTTCTGCGTAGCTTTCTCTAACGCTTTGGAGCAAACCTCTTTCACAATGAATCATGGTGATTAATTCTAAACGTTACTTTTGCTTTGAACATCTCTATCTCTCTCTCTCTCTCTCTCTCTCTCTCTCTGTTGCAAAGATGAATATTTCGTGAATGTGTAACTGTGCAGGTGCATCATTTTGTAATAGACTTATACTAGTTTGGAGTATGTTTTTCTGCATAGCATTAATCTGTTATGTATTACAGGAACTGGAACCGTATGGCATTACTGTGTTGGGACTTTAAGGTAGGCTACTTTCCTTTGTTGTTTGTATGGTATGTCTATCGTGTCTTATTGTATTGCATGGTACTGCACGGTATCGCTGCACTGTGTAGAAATGCACTGTGTTGTATCGCATGGCACTGTACTGCATAGGACTGCTGCACTATAGAGGACTGCACTGTATGGTGTCGCATTGCATGGCAATTTACAGAACGGTACAGCATCATACTGCATGGCATTGCACTGTCTAGGACTGCATTGTATCATACTACATGGCATTTGCCCTGTCTAGGACTGCACTCTATCATACTACATGGCATTGCACTGTCTAGGTCTGCACTCTATCATACTACATGGCATTGCACTGTGTAGGACTGCACTGTATCATACTGCATGGCATTGCACTGTCTAGGACTGCACTGTGTCATACTGCATGGCACTGCACTGTCTAGGACTGCACTGTGTCATACTGCATGGCACTGCACTGTCTAGGACTGCACTGTGTCATACTGCATGGCACTGCACTGTCTAGGACTGCACTGTGTCATACTGCATGGCACTGCACTGTCTAGGACTGCACTGTGTCATACTGCATGGCATTGCCCTGTCTGGACTGCATTGTGTCATACTGCATGGCATTGCCCTGTCTGGACTGCATTGTGTCATACTACATGGCACTGCCCTCTGGACTGCACTGTATCATACTACATGGCACTGCACTGTCTAGGACTGCACTGTGTCATACCACATGGCATTGCCCTGTCTGGACTGCATTGTATCATACTACATGGCACTGCTTCGCAGTGTACTACACCCACATTCTCCTCCAGGTCCTCAATGCTGGCCATGGTGTTGCCCCCCCGTCTCCTGCAGTCCTGCCAGGCGTCCTCCCAGCTCAGCAGCTGCTCGCCCTCGCTGCCCCCATACACCCGCAAGCACTTGTGCTTGAAGCGGTGTAGCCGGACGGGCAGTACCCGTACATCTCTGTGGTGGACTTGGGTGGTGCCCGGGTGATGTAGGAGGCCTGCTTGCAGATGAACCCCTTGCTTCGCACACGTCATCGTTCCATTTCCCTGGCAGGTGAGGAGAGAAGGTTGGGACATTGATCGGTTAATTTTGATCGTTTCTCCTGGTCGGTTAATTTTGATCGTTCTGGTCAGTTAATTTTGATCGTTCTGGTCGGCTGATTTTGATCGTTCTGGTCGGTTAATTTTTGATTGTTCTGGTCGTCGGTTAATTTTGATCGTTCTGGGTCGGCTTATTTTGATCGTTCTGCTCGGTTAATTTTGATCGTTCTGGTTGGCTGATTTTGATCGTTCTGGTCGGCTAATTTTGATCGTCCTGGTCGGTTTAATTTTGATTGTTCTGGTTCGGTTAATTTTGATGATGTAGGTCGGCCTTATTTTTGCATCGTTCTGGTCGGTTGATTTTTGATCGGGTGCTGACACGATCGTCGTTCCTATTTTTGATCCCTGGCAGGTGAGATCGTTCTGGTCGGCTTATTTTGATCGTTCTGGGCGGTTAATTTTGATCGTTCTGGTTGGTTATTTTGATCGTTCTGGTCGGCTGATTTTGATCGTTCTGGTCGGTTCATTTTGATCGTTCTGGTCGGTTAATTTTGATCGTTCTGGTCGCCTTATTTTGATCGTTCTGGTCGGTTAATTTTGATCGTTCTGGTTGGCTGATTTTGATCGTTCTGGTCGGCTAATTTTGATCGTCCTGGTCGGTTAATTTTTATCATTCTGGACCGTTAATTTGATCGTTCTGGTCGAGTAATTTAATCGTTTTGGTCGGTTACGTTCTGTTGAACGTCAGTCGTCCATCGATTGAACTCAGTACTGGAAATAGTTGGGTTCGTTTTGCTCAAGCTTATCGACAATGCTAAATCACACCAAGAAGTAAACAATTTAAGAAATCTTAAAAACAAAAATCTTGATTAATGGCGATTCGTCTACGTGTGCAAGATGAACGGGAATCGCATGCAGAGTCAGTTTGGGGTTGAGTGCATACACCCTTTCCACCACTGGAGCAACAGTTCTCTTCCTTGTTTATCATTTATTGTTTATACTTTCCTGCCTCATTTAGAGAAACTCCCGCAATGGAAAGATGAAGGCAGCTCATCTACAACAACAGCAAAACAAAAACAAAAACAAAAAACAAAAATGTTTTGAAAATAGTTGGTCGCTTACACTGTGGAAGAAAAGGAACCCTAACAATTGTGGCTAGTTATCAGAAACCACCGTACAAACTCATAAATAACATATCTAATTACAGTTTTGAAAAACTCTAGAGTTTTCCCACGCTGGAAAGAGCAATGAGAGAGAGAGAGAGAGAGAGAGAGAGAGAGAGAGAGAGAGAGAGAGAGAGAGAGAGAGAGAGAGAGAGAGGGTACTGACCATTTTTTGGCAGCATGTTGACACAGTACTCTCCAGGTACCCGTAGTTGTTCGGTTCGTTCACATTCCAGTTTTCGTATGAGACGGGAGATCCATCAGACCATCTGAAAAAGCGGTGTAATGAATGAGTTTGTAGGCACGGATTTATTTGTGTTTCTATCTACATATACTAAACAGTTTTGATTGTGGCATAAATTCATCATTTTCTGAGTTGTATATCCTGAGTATAATATATATATATATATACACACACTATATATAGAGAGAGAGAGAGAGAGAGAGAGAGAGAGAGAGAGAGAGAGAGAGAGAGAGAGACATACATACATACATACACATGAATTGCTTCTTCTTAACACAAATCAGGTAAGTTGAAGTAATCTTGGATGGTATTAGTCTTTTATTGGCCTTTTTGTTTGTTTTTTGTTTTGGTTTTGTTTTCTTCCTTGTTCACATTTTATCCAATAACACAGAAAATGATGAACTTATCAGACATATAAAGAATGAGTAACAGCCATTTCTGAGATATAAACAATTAATACATCGTGTAGTCGTCGTATCTCTACAATGTACGGCTCACTGTCGCAAGAACATAATCAGAGTTAAAGAATACAGAAAAGGCATAAATGCATTGGGCACAACCGCGAAACACTCGTTCAGTCACTCATTCACACATGCACTGGCTTCGCAAGGAAAAGAAATGCAAGAACACTATTAAGGATTTAAAAAACGTATTGATTTCAAGATAAATGATATGCGTGCCTTTGATCGAGTGTGAGTGTGTGTGAGTGTGTGTGTGTGTGTGTGTGTGTGTGTGTGTGTGTGTGTGTGTGTGTGTGAGTGTGTGTGTGTGTGTGTGAGTGTGTGTGTGTGTGTGTGTGTGTGTGTGTGTGTGTGTGTGTGTGTGTGTGTGTGTGTGTGTGTGTGTGTGTGTGTGTGTGTGTGTGTGTGTGTGTGTGTGTGTGTGTGTGTGTGTGTGTGTGTGTGTGTGTGTGTGTGTGTGTGTGTGTGTGTGTGTGTGTGTGTGTGTGTGTGAGTGTGTGTGTGAGTGTGTGTGTGTGTGGGTGAGTGTGTGTGTGAGTCTGCGTGCGTGTGTGTGTGTGTGTGTGTGTGTGTGTGTGTGTGTGTGTGTGTGTGTGTGTGTGTGTCTGCTGTGTGTGTGTGTGTGTGTGTGTGTGTGTGTGTGTGTGTGTGTGTCCGAAGAAGAAGGGCAAGTAAGGACCAGACACACTGGAAAATCAGTGTTGCCTTTTTTTTTTTTTTTTTAGATCAGTCTGTTCCTGTGCAAAGACGTAAAAGACTAAAGCAACAACGTACTGGAATCCATGACCAACGTCCAGTTTTATTCAGGCCAATCCACAGACTATCGCTGGTAATGTTTCTAACCTGAAAAAAAGATAGGATACTATATTTACAAACACAACAAAGATATTCACAGTTTAATCCCCCAAGCGCGCGCGCACACACACGCACATGAACACGTGCGCGCGCGCACGCACACACACACACACACACACACACACACACACACGGACATCCTCTTGTCCTCCACAAACACACATGCCACTTGACCTTCACTGTTCTTGACTTGGAACATTGTCGATGTAACGGAGTCTGCTCATCAGCTGACGACAGTGGATTCATGATGATACAGTGGAAACAAAAAATGCCATACAACCCTGTCAGACTGTGAATGCGATCTGTAAATCTGGATTTCGGATGTAAGAGTGGAGCATTCGCATAGGTTGACAACAATAACAACAGCAGCAACAACATGAGTAGCAGCAGTACCACCATCACAACCAGAACAACTCCCATCAAACAGTTTTTGATGAATTATGACAGATACATAATCAACATCAACTAAGACCACCCACCAGACAGTGCGCGCAAACTGAACACACACACACACACACACACACACACACACACACACACACACACACACACACACACTGCAGCATCCATGTATGACGGAAGAAGAAACCTTGTAGGTGGACATGTTATAGGGTGTTTGTGAGAGGTTAGAACGATAAAGTAGAAAGTAGATGTTTCAGACATCAGCTACCAGTAGTACTGAGACAAAGCAAGTACATGTTTCAACCATCAGCTACCATTAGTACTGAGACATAGCAAGTACACGTTTCAA
>JADBJO010001317.1:40000-52500 GCA_016801955.1 Conus betulinus | reverse complement strand
TTACATCTACATCCACATTGCACATCTACCCATGATTTCAATGTACACGCACGCACCCACGCACGCACGCACGCACGCACGCACGCACACACACACACACACACACACACACACACACACACACACACACACACACACACATCAAGACACGCACACGAGAAGACACTAACATGCACATACATCCACACCACGTAGGTTTTTTTTTTATCCGTCTATTTATTTTTATAATACTCATAACAGTTGTTTGAATACAAGACGACACAGACCAACTGGCATGTAGATATCCCATCCTCTTCCCCTTCCCACCTCACCCCACCCTTCCATCCCCCGCACAGCTACTTCACACACACACACACCAGTTTGAAAGTATTCAATAGTACAACCATAGCTCTCTGATCATGTAACGCACGCACGATAGCGTCACATTCTTGCTGTTATACAACCCTCCTCCTCCACCATTCTTTCGGCACACACACACACACACACACACACACACACACACACACACACACACACTCAGTTATCTCCCGTACCTTGAACAGCAAGCCCGGCCACGATGCTGAAGACGAAGTCGTTCTCCACCCGACTGCCCACCGACACGAGTTCGGCCCCAGCTGACGACACATCTCGTGGGCGTCAAACCACGTGCGGCGATCCTCCAACACCTCGTAACAGCTGTCTCCCAAGCTGGCCCACCCCGGCTGGCAGTACTCGTGGGGTGGGGCTGCGCAACGCAAGGGGAGACCATCGTTTTCATGTGCAAAGCCTCCGCGTGTAAGGGCCCCTACTCGTCCCAATACTGGGTATGCATGTATGACCGCACACACACACACACACACACACACACACACACACACACACACACACACACACACACACATCAAGAAGTTGGTCTCATAAGCAGCAACTCTTTGGATCATGGTCGTGTAAATTATCTCACCATGGGAGCAAGAACTACCTTATTTTCCTATTCCTTACTGATTTTAGATTTACTGTCCTCTACCGACCAAATCGATTTGTGTCTCTTCGTCCGTCCGTGTGTTTGTATAATTATATTCCAAATCTAAAAGGATGTGCCAGATTTGAATAGATGTTGATTTGTTCATTTCTCCAGTTCTGTGTTGCTGTGTTAGGTACAAGGTATGTCAGCGAGCTTGGAACATCCGTTTATATGGGGAGATGTGTCCTTGTTTGTTTGTTTGTTTGTTTTTGTTTTTTCTTCTTCTGTCTCTGTCTCTTCATTTTCTTCTTTCTCGTCATTTCTGCTAGACTACTTGGTGTTGTAAGCAGAAATCGTCTAGAGGTATGGGCGTGTAACCCATAATGGGAGCAAGAGTTATCCTACTTATTTATTGCCTTATTTAGGAATTCTTTTCATACCAATCTTACCTGTTTCTATTTCTGTTCATCCGAGTGTTTGTTTCACTGTCCTCGAGATTAAAAAAAGACTATACCAGTCTTGAATAAAATGTTAATTTGTGTTCGTTCATTTCTCCAGTTGTTGCAGCTTTGTACATGCATCATGTACGGGGTGTACGACCAAGCTTAAAAATCCTTTCGTGGAGATGCCTTTTTTTTTGTTCTGCGTGCTCGGTGTCGGCATTTCTGCTTGGCGATATGTTGTCGTAAGCAGCATTCATTTGGACTGAGTGGCGTGTAATTATCTGATCATAAGAGCAAGTGTTTCATTTTTCGTTTTTAATCACAGAATGATTTATTATGACTGAAATGAATTCCAAGCAAGAGTTATCTTTTCATCTTTCATCATCGAATGATTATTGTGGATAAAAAAAATTTTAAACGAATCCGAGTGAAATAGTTATCAAGAATATAAACGAAATTTCTTGCACGAAAAAAAAAAAACCGAAATAAAAAAGGAATCCCTCGTCACAAACATTTAATACTAAAACCTACCTAGTCCCGTAGAATAGACGGAATTGGCTAAATGGCCACCACACTTTTCGCGTTCAAAGGGAGGCAAACATGTAGAGGTGCAGGCATCAGGAGAGTTCCCGTACTTCCCGTATGAATTACCGCAGTAGCATGCTATGCCTCTCTGCAGGGCAGCATAGGCGTAACCCTGTAGACACACACCAGCACAGCAATAAGTCTGTGCGAAAATGAAGATAAGTGCGGAATATCAATATGTAACAAAGCTGTAAGCTGCTCCAAACGTTCAACTGAAAAGTTTCAGAAGCTCTGGTGCGTAACTTGTCTTGTTATTAAATAACTGGTTTTTTTTTTCCCTACAATTTAGTCCACTAATGTGCATAGATGTCCAAACGGATGAGATATTACGGTTGGGATGGTCAATTTGTATACCGATGAAAAAAATTAATGCACAAACTTATATGGATCCTTGTTTATTTGCCCAAATATTATGGATGACGTATTGAAAAAAAAAATCACGTGTAAATAATTCATCCTTAGAATAATTTAAACTTTTTTTTTTTCCGCAGGGGAGAGTTCCACGCACTTGTCATGTTGTCAGAGAAAGCTTTAATGAAATTGTGTATAACTTTCAGCTTCGGACTAAATATCCTTTCGTTAGAATGTCTTTCTTTTGTTTTGTAAGTACTAAAATTTGTGTCGTTCTGAAAAGATGTGAAAGCAGCTGTGCAGAAATCTTCAGAGTGTAAATGATGACAGTTACTAAACCAATGAAAAAGGCCTAAAGGCGAACTTTTCTTCATTTAATTCACTCTTTGCATGCACGCACACGCATGAGGGCGAACGCACACGCATGAGGGCGACACACACACACACACACACACACACACACACACACACACAAACACACACACACACACACACACAGAGTACCTTGTCATAACAGTGATATCGGCACGAGACAGGTCCCACGTGGGCACTGACGTCGATGAGAGGTTCAAAGGGCAAGTCACGTGGATCCTCTTCGTCTAGAAAACATCCTATGTACTGGCCGGACTCCGGACCTATAGCGAAAACCCTTCAGTATCATGATAAAGCAAAACAAAAAAAAAAAAAAAACCAACAAAAGTCTGAACGTGGCAAAATGTAGCGCACAATCATAGATATGGACAAATGTGATACAGATGAATACAAGATACACGTAACAAAATTAATATATAGTTTCCCAGAACACTATAAAAACAAAACAATAAAAAAAAAAAAGATCAGGATAGTTTTCCTTCTCTTGCGTTCTCTCTCTCTCTCTCTCTCTCTCTCTCTCACACACACACACACACACACACACACACACACACACACACACACACACACACACACACATATACAAACAAGCAAGCACTAACGCGCGCTCACACGCACACAAGATCTGTGTCTCTCTCTAACTCTTTCACACACACACACACACACACACACACACACACACACACACACGCACGCACGCACACACGCACGCACACACATACACGCGCGCGCGCGCGCACACACACACACACACACACACACACACACACACACACACACACACACACACACAGAGTCACAAATCACAGGGCACACCTGGGCAGCCATAGATCTCCCATTGCAGGGCAATGCCATCTCTGTAGTCCGTGGGCCACAGCTGAACATAACGGGCCTGGGTGGACACAGACAGGTAATGCTTCCTCACGCTGGACGCGTCAAAGTTCCCGTCAAACACCTGTAACACCAAGTCCACATCATACCTGAACGCCAAGCCCTCATCAAATACCTGAACACCAAGTCCCCGTCAAATACCTGAACACGAAGTTTTTGTCAAATACCTGAACACAAAGTCCTTGTCAAATACCTGAACACCAAGTCCCCGTCAAATACCGGTAACCACCAACTCCACGTCAAACTCCTGAACACCAAGTCCCCGTCATATACCTGTGTAACCACCAAGTACACGTCAAACTCCTGAACACGAAGTCCCCGTCAAATACCTGAACACCAAATCCACGTCAAATACCTGAACACCAAGTCCACGTCAAATACCTTAACACCAAGTCCACGTCAAATACCTTAACACCCAGTCCACGTCAAATACCTTAACACCAAGTCCACGTCAAATACCTGAACACCAAGTCCACGTCAAATACCTGAACACCAAGTCCCTGAACACCAAGTCCAGGTATTTAAGACCCCATCAAATGCCTGAACACAAAGTTCCCGTCAAATACCTGAACACCAAGTCCAGGTATTTAAGACCCCATCAAATGCCTGAACACAAAGTTCTCGTCAAATACCTGAACACCAAGTCCCTGTCAAATACCTGAACATCAAGTCCAGGTATTTAAGTCCCCATCAAATGCCTGAACACAAAGTTCCCGTCAAATACCTGAACACCACAGACACACTAGGAGGACTAGGTTGGAATAAAATCTAATAATGGAAAGAAAAAAACTTTCTAAGTGAAGACATACACTTTACTTTGCTACTATGACTTCTACTACTACTGGCTGTTCTTGCAACAACTGTTGCTACTGCTGCTGCTACTGCAGCTGTTACTACAGCTACTACTCCTGTGACTGCTGCAGCTACAACTTTTGCGACTGCTGCAGCTATAACAATAACTACTGTCACGGCTGCTGCAGCTACAACTTTTGCGACTGCTGCAGCTATAACAATAAGCACTGCCACGGCTGCTGCAGCTACAACCATAACGACGACTGCTGCAGCTATATAACAATAACTACTGCCACGGCTGCTGCAGGTACAACAATAACGACCGCTACGGCTGCTTCTGCTGCAACTATTACCACAGATAAGTTAGCTGCAGATGCAACTGTTGCTACTGATATGGCTGAACATTACTGATGCAGTTAATACTGCTGCTTTGGGTGCTGCTGCTGCTGCAACTTTTACCACTGCTAAAACGCTGCAGTCGTAACTATTACTATTGCTAAACCTGCTGAGCAGCAACAATTTGTACTGTTAACATTGCCCTGGCTGCAGCCATTACTACGGCATCGGGTGTTTCTGCAGGTATTACTACTGCTATAGCTGCTACTACAATTACTTCTAGGCCTACTGGTTCGGCTGCTTCAGGTACTGCTACTACTGCTACGGCACTGCAGCGACCGAAACTATTGCTATGGATGATTCAGCAACTATTTTCTACTGCTCTACTGCTACGGCTGCTGCTATAACTATTACTGTTGCTACGGCAGCAACTAAAACTATTGCTATGGTCGCACCGGCAACTATTTCTTCTGTTACGCTTTCTGTTGTCGCAACTACTAACACTACGGCTGTTGCTACAATTGTTATTAATGTCACGGCTCTGCAGTGATCACTACTACTACTACTACTGCAGCTGTAGCTGCAAATTTTGTCATTGCTACAGCTGCTGATGTCGCAAATATTACTACTGATACAGCTGCTGTTACGGGTGTTGCTGCTGGCCTTTCCTTCTTCCTATCACCTATGCTGCAAACAAGATCTTTTCAGAAATTAAATAAAAACTATCACAATAATAACGTAGCAACACACAAGACGCGCGCGCGCGCGCGCACACACACACACACACACACACACACACACACACACACACACACACACACACACGGATACACACACACACTAACACAAGCATACACACACGCGTGCGCGCGCGCACACGCACACACACACACACACACACACACACAAAAACTCATATGAAATCTCCGCCAACACAAATGCACACCATAGTAAAAAGGCACACTCACCTTAACATTATTCCCGTCGGCAGAATAGGAGCTGAAGACACGCCCGTCCTGGGAGAAGGCCAGCGTGTAGGCTCTGACCCACTGCTGCAGCTCTTCGCTGCCCTGGGTGGCCACTGCCCACAGCTCGATCTGTTCCCCCAGGTCCACCTGGTAAACAGCAGCCTCGGTCAGCTTGTGTCGAGAGAACGCAGGGAGAAGTGGAATGGAATGTTACCACCAAACAGTCACAGTTTATGTGTGTGTGTGTGTGTGTGTGTGGGTGGGTCGGTGGGTGTGGTGGTGGTGGGGGGGGGGGGGGGGGTTATCAAGGGTGGAAAATCTTTTTTTTTTATAATTGTCTGCGGTTGTTTGTAAAGTAAGAACTGTTTTGTTTCCACCTCAGAAAAGGCGAGATAACTCAACAGGTGTGCCCGGGGCGGGAATAGCCCAGTGGTAGAGCGCCAGACTCGTAATCTTGGGGATCCCGGGGTTGAGGGTTCGAATTTCCGCCGCCGGGCTGTTTCGGTACATGGGGATTTTTTCCTCGGGGTTAACATTTATTCTGACTCCATTCCCCATACAGTCCTTCGAATGAGACTATAAATCAAGGATCCGTGTGTGAAAGCAGCATAACCTCTTGCACACTCATAAAATCCCATCATCAACTTTCGGAAGACAGGGCCAGTTTGGCCGTTGGTATGGATGACACGTTACACATAGCATGCACCTTCTCCGAATTTGGAGTATGGCTGCCTTAATGGCGGGATAAAAACGGTCATATATATACAACTCCACTCCCTTTGTTGGGTAAATGGGATTGATCCTTGCCTGTCTATACATGGAGTGTCTGCAAGAGTATTAGCCTGCATACGCAACCCTAAAAAAAAAAAAGAAAAGAAAAAGAAAAAAAAAAAGCAGCGTCGTGTCTATTCCTGTATGAGATTTAAGAAACGGTAATACCGGCTCCACTAGTTTTTGTTTTTTTAAAGAAAAGTTATTGGATCCGCAAGACAATCCAAACAAATTACAGACAAAAGACGATGCATATCGACCTGTTGCGTCTTCTTCATGCAAAACAAACAACATTCAGGACAATGAAGACGGAGAACGACCAACCACTTACCTTCTCATATTCGACGCAAAATGGGTGTAAAGATAAGTGGTTGCTCGATCTTCCTCGTCATTGTCCTGAATGTTGTTTGTTTTACCTGAAGAAGACCTAACAGGCCGAAACGCATCGTCTTTTGTCCTGTAATCTGTTTGTCTGGACTGTCTTGGGGAACCAATTACTTTTCTTTTCAAAATTTGCTTCAATTTCCGCCATCAGTCATCTCGCTTTGAAACTAAATCCAATACTAGTCAGCTTGCACAATGAGATTGAAGTCTCTTCGGCCCGCATGACCTGCTTTTGTTGTACACACGTTTCACTTGATTTATTTTGCGTGTAAACTCTTAAAAAAATATGTCCGTATACAATGTAAATGCTTAAGGTAAATTCATTAGGGTCGCAACGAAATCTATCATGCCAGACCTGGCTGAAATAACGTATTACAAACAAATCAAATTCGTCGTTTTAGATCAACGTATTTTCGTTTTACCTTAGACGTTATATTGTATTCTTTCCTCGTGAGGCTATTTACCTGATAACATGTTGACAGAGGTGTAAAGTATAAAATGGTTCTAGATGCTTCCAGATGGTTTCAGGAGTGGGTTACCTTCCTGTTTGATATTTGTGACGTTGTTTCTGAAAAGGCTGCAGCGCCATCCTGAACATATTGAATTTGGGAACTACAACATGGATGTGCCAGATTTCGGCTGTTTTTAAAAGCGGGGTCCAGAAAATTTTGTTGGAACTGAGAGCTGCAGTTCCGTTTTGGGACGGTTGTAACAGTTGTGAGTCCTGGAAATGGAATCTTCTGCAGGAATAAGGACTTCATATTTGTCACCGAGGTCGATGCTTCATCTCCTTACATGTTATTTAGAAAAAGATTAGAACCAGGTTTTGTTCCTTATTTCATTCACAGATGTGTCTCCAAAGTACAGGGGGTTGATTTTCATTGCAACATAGCGGCACCAACATTGAATCAGTATGGAAAATGTCTACTGCAAAGACTTTATACACATCCATCACCGACACTAAGTAAGTTAAATTCAACGCCTATCTTGCGCCAAATTCGATAAGATACGTGACTGCTGGTTCTTCGTTTTCAATGTCCTAAATGTTGTTGATCTTGCCTGAAGAAGACCTAAGAGGTCGAAACGCGTCATGTTTTGTCTTGTAATTTGTTTGTCCCTGTTGTTTGGCGGACTAACTTATAATACTTTTTATTAATTTGACATTGAATAAGTTGAATTTTGTGACCGACAGAAAAAAAAACACTCACCTGGATATACTGATGCTGATCGTTGAACTTTGAACTTAGCCCCCAGGCTCCTCCGATGGCACCAAAAGCATGCGCCCCCAGACGAGATCGGGATGGTCCGTGCATTGGATCACGTGACGATGACGCAGTGAAGGCCGCATTGGATACATTGTGCTGACCACTCAGTAGTGCAATGTCTTTGCATGTTGCTGTTGCCAATAAAAAAGAAAGAAATGCTCGCACACCGATATGTATATCTCAGCTGCATGTCTATATCTGCCTGCATGTCCGTTTAACATTGAATTTGTCGACCGAGCTACAAAATTCTACAGAACTGAGCACAAAATGTAAGTTCCTCTAATTAGACTGAATTTATCGGAACCGTCTGGGGTAAGATTGTTCACCCTTTCAACAGTGTCATGTATTTCAAGTTTTCATAGAGATAATCAATAATCCAAAGAATTAAACAGTGAGTCCATCCGTTACCACCACCCTTTTCTCTCTCTCTCTCTCTCACACACACGCACACACACACACACACACACACACACACACACACACACACACACACACACACACACACACACACACACACACACACACACACACACACACGTGCACTCACTCACAAACGCACTTACACACACACACGCGCGCTCGCAGGCGCGCGCGTGCGCGCACACTCACACACACACACACACACACACACACACACACACACACACACACACACACCTGAACGCACAGACTCTGTCCAACAATACCCACCTACTTTCAGTCAACTCACACCACCACAAATCACACCATCCCAAACCACTCACTACCTACTTGCCACAGCCACCACGCCCCACGACAGCCCTCACCCTGGCTGCAGACCAGCAGGTCGAAAACGCAGAGCGACGTGCCCGTGGAAGGCCAGGACCACGAGTCTCACGTGCCGTGCAGGGAGTACACTCTGCAGCACGGCGGTGACGGAGCTGTTGTTGTTGTCCACGTTGCCCGTGAAGTTCTACTGGCAGCGAACGACACACGCACACAAACAACATGGGATATAACGGACTAGGATAATTGTGATCCATAGTTTTTCTCTCTTTTTTTTTTCCCATGTAAATATTTGCAGAACTGTAACAATCCTTTGCGTTTGTAGATGTTTCAAGTAAGGTGTGTATTTCATTTTTGTGTTGGTAAATGTTTTGATGAGGTGCGCATATCATTTTGCGTTGGTAGATGTTTTTAAGTACAAATTTTTTATTGTTGTTTTACTCCAGACGGAATATGCTCGACTACAAAATGCACCCTGTGCCATTCACAGAAGCATGCAGTCACACACACACACACACACACACACACACACACACACACACACACACACACACACTAATTACACAATTAATTGTGAATATGGGAGCAGATCCTTTCTGAACCCTTGACTGAATTCTTTATAAACAACAATGCCTCTTTCCACGTGGAACCAGAGGGTTTCGCGTCTATGGAGAGGAATCATAACTGCATTGCCCATGAATCTGCAGCTCTCTTTCTTCGTTCCCTGGCTATGAACTCTTGCGTCATCACACTGGTGGCCGGTGTTTTGTTCATGTGACCGTTTTAATCCCCTCGTAAAGATAAACATCTTCCGTTCTCCTGGGATGCCTACACTAAAGAGCCTGGTTCGCTTCTGAACACAGCAGAGGTCGACAAATCGTCCTTGGCATAACCTTGAGTCGTGTGAAGGTCGGCGAGGGTTGTTAAGACGACGTCAGTGTCGCGCCATGGAAATCGACTCTTTTGAAACGTGATTGTATTTATTACCTGATCCATCAGGGCACACATAATTCACAGCTCATTCTAGACCAGAACGTCAGCCCACCTGAGATGGTCAAATGTGTGTGTGTGTGTGTGTGTGTGTGTGTGTGTGTGTGTGTGTGTGTGTGTGTGTGTGTGTGTGTGTGTGTGTGTGTGTGCGCGCGTGTGTGTGCAATCTTTTCCGTAACAAAAACAAAAATCCCAAAACAAACAAACGACAACAACAACAAAAAAAACAGCCAAGAGTGGTGTCCTCAGCCAGTACGCACCATCGGCTCTCCATAGGGTTCCTGGTAGGCCACGTACGTCTGGGACCCGTCGCTCAGCCGGTACCTCAGTTGGAACACCGTCACGTATTCGTCAGCGTCAGGGTTGCCCATCACGGTCACGCCTCGCAACAGCTGGGTGAACACAAAACCCGCTTTGGTATCAATGCGTTTTGTTCATCAAACGTGACCTTCACTGTAAAAAAACCTCCAAGGGCCCATTTTCTTCTTCTTTTTTTTTTTTACACTTCCTTTACACATCTTTTCAAACGTATTTCTATTTCAGTCTTGCAAATAGCTTCGAAATTTGCCTGACAGCGTCAAGACTATAGTCTGTTCAGGATGATTCACTCTCCCCCCCCCCCCCCCCCCCCACCCCATTCCCCCCGCCCGCCCCCCATTATTATGAGAATACCATAAATTTCAAGTTTTGAGGTATCTTCAGTTTTCACTGAAGAAGGCGTACTGTATGTTTCACTAAATCCGGCATGTGATCGTTATCTTGGGTCGCAGTAAATTAACTGTCAGACATTTTATGCCTAGTGTCGGAAAGTACATGAAATTAGGGAATTTTCTATTTTAACCTACTTTGCAGGTTATTGAATGTAGGGAAACAAACCCTCCTGTAAGGAAACAAATCCCCATCCCCCTATGGGGAAACAAATTCCCATCCCCCTGTAGGGAAACAAATCCTCCTGCAGGGAAACAAATCCCTCTGTAGGAAACAAATTCCTGCAGGGAAACAAATCCCCCTGTAAAGAAACAGTCCCGTTGAGATTCGAACCCGCGACCCCAAGATCACCAGGTTCACGGCTCTCGCGCTCTAGCAGCGGAGCCGTTCGGGAACTGTACTAAAAATACTGCTTTTCCTTAAAACTGAGAGAGAGACCCACATAACAGCGATTCCCTGAGAACATACAATCAAGCGTGCGGCAGACACCCCCACCCCCCAACTCTCCCCCCACCCCGTTAACGGCCGGAACCCTTACCATGATGGCACCCAGGTCCACCTCGACCCAGGGCGGGGTGGACGGGTCGAAGGGGTGTCCAGGTCTCCAGCAGGAAGGAGGGGTGTCGGCGGACACCGGGTGGAGGCGGACAGCGTGGGGGGCGTGAAGGGGGTCGGAGATGCTGGAGCCAAGAAGCCCCACTCCATCACTACCAACGGCCCGCTGACGGCGTAGTCCATGGCGCAGGACTCTGGAAAGTGGGAGCGGGGTGGGGGGTGGGAGGAGGGGGGGAGAGGGTAGCCGTTAATGACGCCATGGAATAGACAGGTAGAAAGGTGTGCAAAACTGCTGAGAAAGATCTCTTGTGTCTGTCTATCCCACCCTCCTCCTGTCCCGCGCTTTTGTTTTTCTAATAACACATTGTGACCTTGTGACAGTTATCTGAGTTACATGTCTTCCATCACGTATTCTGATAAAAACATTGTAACCTTGTGACAGTTGTTTTAGTTACAGCGTCTTCCATCCATCACGTATTCTAATAACACTGTAACCTTGTGACAGTAATCTGCGTTACATGTCTTCCATCACGTGTTCTTATCATAACATTGTAACCTTGTGACAGTTCTTTTAGTTACATATTTTCCATCACATATTCTAATTATAACATTGTAATCTTGTGACAGTTATCTTTGTTACATGTCTTCCATCACGTATTCTAATAATAACATTGTAACCTTGTGACAGTTATCTGAGTTGCGTGTCTTCCATTACGTATTCTAATAACATTGTAACCTTGTGAAAGTTATTTCAGTTAGAATGCCTTCAATCGCTTGTTCTAATAGTAACATTCCAACTTTGTGAAAGTTGTCTTAAACAAATGTCTTCAATTACCTATGCATGTGACGGAACGTTACACAAAATCCTTCCAAAACACACACACACACACACACACACACACACACACACACACACACACACACACACACAGATATGACAAAATCTACATATCTCAGTGTCAGCTTTCACACAGTTTTCACCCTCTTCATCTCTGACACAAGCAAAATAAACGTAATCTTCAAGAAATTGACATCAGAAACAGTTTCTAATAACGTACTACCATTGAATTTCCTGCGCACTATAATTAGTAACATTCTCTGATTGGTGATTCGTGGTGTGCACCATTCACACTGTCCAACACCACTACTTTCCGGACTATCTATCCTACATGGGTTTTTTTTTCATCAAAAGCATGTGTACATTTCTTACGAGTAGAGTATTTGAACAATACGATGCATACCGGTTTAGAAATATTTCCCAAAGCTCTGTGCTTTGTTTATCAATACGTAACCATGCTTTATACACACAAATGATGCCATACTGAAGTTATTTCTTTTCGTTTATTTTCTCTACGTTTAGCTATTTCATTTTTTTGGCTTGTTTTATACCTAATCTCTGGTTGTT
>JADBJO010001317.1:12500-35000 GCA_016801955.1 Conus betulinus | reverse complement strand
ATCCCCCTCTTCAACAGCCGATCTCAGTCACCCAACCTATCGAACGACCAACCAAACTACCCGATGAGTCGGCCAGTCCGTCTGTCTGACCATGAAACCGAGTTTTCGTTTGGATGTGAAACAGGTACCGTCCAAAATGAGCTGATTAGAATTAATTTTCAAAAAGGAAAAGGAAATTCAAGAAATAAACACTTCGTTTTTCAATAAGAAACGATGCTCACTGACTCACCGAACAAATCCAATAATAAACGAGTGCATCGGGTTTTCGTTTTCACTCCTACAACGGTCACCTAAGTCTTTCTTTCCTGTATGCTTCTCTTGCTTTTACATGAGATTTCCTGACGTAACTGAAGAACAGACGGGACGAGCGCGTCTGACGGGACCCAGCGACCTATCAACTGACCGACTGACAGAACGACAAAGTGACCACAACTATCCAACAGCATTCCAGAGGGCGGTCCCTATTGTATGACCGTCTTTCTCACATTAATGTTACCACATAAGAAGAACAAGACGCCTTCGATCTGACCTGGATCTTCACAGATGCAATGTAAGCACCTGACAGAATTTGCAGACGACCATCCCCTCGGATCTCATCTGGCGTTTTACACAGGTGGTGTTACCACCGAACGAGCTTCAGAAAGCATCCTCTTTCATATGAACTGATCTTTTTTTTTTTTTTTTTTTTTTTGCGGATATTGACAGAATTGCAGAGGGACACCTCTTAGATCCGATTCGGCTTTTCTCATATGCCATATTACCACCAAATCAAATCACAAAGAACACCCAGTAAAACGCGCTGGATTGGCACAGAAGCAGCCTGACCGATCGACTTGGTTTTTATTACTACGCGTAATGTAACTACTCGGTGGACTTGCGCAGGACGACTGACCCGATCTGACCTGGTTTTTGTTTTTTTTTTTTTTTTTTTTTTTTGAACAGATGCATAGTAAAATGCAAAAAGAGATTACGAAACAAAAAAAAAAACGTTTGACCTAATTGGCTTTTATCGGACGTAGTGTAACTTTCCAACGGAACTGCATGGAACAAACCCTGCGACTTCAGCGGTCAGTTTACAGATGTAGTGTTAACCCACCCGTCAGAATCGAAGGACAAAACGTCCCTGACCTGACCTGACCTGGTCCTTGAATGACATCGAGCAAGCATCCGACAAAACTGCAGATGAAAATGTCCTCGGATCTGGCCAGGCTTTATACTGATAACTGCAACTCCTCAAAGAGGTCAGAGCAGAGCCGATCTGACCTGGCTATGTGCCCATGCGGGGTAACTCCCGGACAGAAAGGCCAACAGAATTTGCAGACGAAAGCTCCTGTGGTTTGACCTGGCGTTCTGACGCAGTGTAACTGCCAAACCCGGAGTTGCAAAGAAGACAACCCTGTGGTCTCGCCTTGTTTTTAACTGCCCAAGAGGGATTAAACATTTCTGATCTCACCCAGCTTTTATTAGAAGTGATGTGACCATCCAGGAGCATCGGGCTACAGAGAACAACGCTTGTCTGACCTGGCTTTTTACAGATGTAGTCCCGAGGGCTTTCACAGTGTCTGACCTGGTTTTTTACAGGATGTAGTCCGGAGGGCTTTCACCGTGTCTGACCTGGTTTTTTACAGATGTAGTCCTGAGGGCTTTCACAGTGGCCGTCATTCCATTCGTAGTTCCAAAACCGCAGCAGCTGCGCACAGTCCTCAACATCAAGATAATTGTCAGGCTGACCTGAAAAAAAAAAAAAACAAAGAAACAGGGTCCACGAAGGCACGCACATAAATGTAACACGTCGGGAGTGCGTACACACACACACACACACACACCACACACACACACACACACACACACACACACACACACACACACACACACACACACACACACTCACACACACACACACACTCACACACACACACACACACACACACACACACACACACACACACACTCACTCACACACTCTCTCTCTCTCACACACACACACACACACACACACACACACACTCTCACACACACACTCACTCACACACTCTCTCTCTCTCTCACACACACACACACACACACACACACACACACACACACCACTCACACACTCTCTCACACACACACACACACACACACACACACACACACACACACACACACACTCTCACACAAGCGCACACACATAAACACACATACACTCAGATATACACACGTCCGCACACTTGTCCACGCACAAGCAAGCGCGTACGCTCTCTCCTCCACTCCTCTCCCTCCCCCTTTCCTACTCCACAACCTCTCTTACGCCCATCCAAACACCTTCAAGGGATAGCTGCACTACCTTCAACATAATCGCCTTAAAAATCACTTATTTTCTAACGAATAACTGTCAGCGTAAACATTGTTTCTATTTTCTGCCTATTGCCTTTGTCTTTTGTTGACAGATATGCCCAGCGGCACTTCGGAGAACAACCCATATTATGATCTGACCTGGCTTTACCTGTGGGTTAGTGGCCGTCTTTCCACCGGTCGTTCTATATTTGTAGCAGCTGCACCCTCCCTCCCATGAGCGTGTGCGCGTGTGTGTGTGTATGTGTGTGTGCGCGCGCGCGCGTGTGTGTGTGTGTGTGTGTATATGTGTGTGTGTGTGCGTGTGTCTGTGTGCGTGCATGTGTGTGTGCGTGCGCGCGTACGTGTATGTTTCTTGCGCACTTATCGATGTTCATGTGTGTGTGTATGTGTCCATCACAGCGCTCGCATGCACCTCCTGACTATTGTTTCCAAATTCGTTCTGTATTCAACTTTCAACCACTGTCACACATTCGTTGACTATCATTTTCAGTATCCTATCTAGCCGTTATTTTTTGCTTTCCAACGGTCAGACGGTTCAGTCACCTGGGTGCCAGTGGAAGTAGCGGAAGGGGGACCCGTCAGACCACTCCCACCCGCCCTCCTCCGTGCTGTCGGAGGCTCCGATCCAAAACGTGTGTGACGCTGGGTACGCTGTGCTTAGCACCGCTGAAACAGACCGGCAGTCGTAGGATTAGTACCAGCGGCAGCAACAGAAACACGTGAGCATCAACAGCAGCGGCAGTAGCAGTCTTAGTAATAGCATCAGCTGTAACTGTAGCAGCAGCAGCAGCAGCAGCAGTAGTAGCAGTAGTGGTAATAGTAGCAGTGGCAGGAGTATTAGTACTAGTAATAGTGATACTAGTTGTAATCGTAGTATAAGTAGTAGCAGAAGCAGCAGAGGCAGCAGTGATTTAAAAGTAGCAATAGTGGCTGGAGGAGCAGCAGAGACAGTAGCAGTGATAGCGGCAGCAGCAACAGTACAGTGAGTAGAAGGGACAACAGCAGCAGCAACAGTAGTGGTGGTGTTGCCGCTGGTGGTGGTTGTAGTAGCAGTGGCAGTTGTAGTAGTAGTAGTAGTAGTAAAAGTAGTCTGTAGTAGTAGTAGTAGTAGTAGTAGTAGTAGTAGTAGTAGTAGTAGCAGCAGCAGCAGTAGCAGCAGCAGTAGTAGTAGTAGTAGAAGTAGTAGGTAGTAGTAGCAGTAGCAGCAGTAGGAGCAGCAGCAATGGTAGTTGTATGAACAACAGCAGTGGCTGGAGAAAAAAAAAACAAAAAAAACAAACAGTATCAGCAGCGTAGTGGTAAATACCAACAGCTGCCGGAAAATTTGCAGGAGTAACAATTGCAGGTCTCTCTCTCTCTCTCTCTCTCTCTTCTTTGAACATCGAAGAATTCAAACTACTGTCTAAAGCTTATAAAATGTTGCAATTTCTGGATGCTAATGACAAGACCAACTGGATTTAAAACGTATATATGGACATGTGTTCGAACATGTGCAGTGAAATCAGGGGTGTGGGTGTAATAAAATATTCATAAGTATTTCCATCAACGCTTGGTCGATTCTAAACGGAAGATTTGGAATGAACACGCATTCTGTCCTGTCAAAGATTTATCTTTTTGCAGTACGTATTGCAATAAACACTCGCTGAAGCAGTGCCTGTCGTTCAGCTTAGACACTGGGGGGGGGGGGGGGGGGTGGGGGGGGGGGGGGGGGAGAGAGACAGAGAGAGAGAGAGAAGAGAGAAGAGAGAGAGAGAGAGAGAGAGAGAGAGAACTCAGACAGATTTAATGTACATCGGCCTTGGGCCACAATACATGGTACAAAAGGAAGGGGAGGGAGCGAGTAAGTACGGGGAGAAGTTAACACATATCTTTTTGCAAACGAGAGAGAGAGAGAGAGAGACAGACAGACAGACAGACAGACAGACAGAGAAACACACACACACACACACACACACACACACACACACACACACACACACACACAGAGAAGATGATGAAGCAAGAAGGAGGGACGAACATCCCAGGTCAGGAGTTCCAGTCTTTTATGGAGAGAGAGAGAGAGAGAGAGAGAGAGAGAGAGAGAGAGAGAGATTCACACACACACACACACACACACACACACACCACACACACACACACACACACACACACACACACAAACACACACGCAGGCGTGCACACACACACACACACACACACACACACACACACACACACACACACACACACTCTTCGGCGACACACCATATCCTCACCCCCACCCTACCCTTCCCCCCCTTCCGAGCAGCGTAAATTTCACACAAAAAGAAAAAAACCGTTGTGGAAAAACAAACCATCCAACATAACACAACACTGGAATCCATTCCAGTTCACGCCCCCTCCCCTCCGCCTCCACCCCCCCCCCCCCCCCCCCCCCCCCCCCCCCCACCTTCCACGTGCAGCTGTTCGTTGGGCCCAGACAGACTCAGGAGATGGCCCCCTTTCCTCTGGCAGTCGTAGCTGGCTTCCTGCCAGCGTTTGGGCGACCCGGTGACCACCAGGTAACACACGTTGTCTCTGCTGTTCAGTCGCCAGCCCGGCTCGCAGCGCAACGACCAGGCGTCTGCAGCACAGTCAGCGAACACTTGACAACGACAACAACAACAACACACAACAACACAACAACGATACACAAAAGAAACACCAAAAGAAACGCTCTCTCTCTCTCTCTCTCTCTCTCTCTCTCTCTCTCTCTCTCTCTCTCTCTCCCTCTCGCTAACACACACACACACACACACACACACACACACACACCACACACACACACACACACACACCACCTCCGACGACTAAAGACTCCTCTTCCTTGGAAAACATCTATTTTTCATGAACATCATTCTTTCGTATTCGACTGACTCCCGACAAACACTTTGTCCCTCTAAACGCTCAGTTTTTAAATTTCTGTAACATGTAATGAAGAGGCTCCTCTAAACTTGCTTGTGTGAACTTGTCTGTGAATCTTGTCACCTTCTCTCTGTTGTTTAGAGGATACACTCATCTTTCACGTGCTTAATCTAAAACGTCTCATAAACAAAAGAAAAAGATGTCAAGATCTGTGTGCTTTCCCTTATCGTGGACCTGCTTTGCACAATGAACTTCCAGTGTCTGTCTGTTGTTCTTCGTCTCTTTCTACCTTTATGGTCTGACCAACAACTAATTCATACTCGAAGTGCTTTTTTCCCTTTCTTCTGTGGACACAATTCTAGCGCTTCCATGTTTTTCTGTACGTACTTCTCCTGCCGTATTGGGAGAGTATCTGTTATGTGTGTGTGTGTGTGTGCGTGCGTGCGCAGGCGCGCGCCTGTGTGTGTGTATGTGTGTGTGTGGATACGAGGTGACTGGGTCGGTGAAAGGAGAAGGGATATGAACGTAGATGTATTAGTATCCGTATGCATGTTCGTTTGGTGCGAGTACATGCAGACAGGTGTTTTGAAAGCTTATTTCTTTTCGTACGTTTCTGCATTACAAGCACCCTTAACTCGGTAAACAAATAGGGCATTTCAATAATTATTACTGTGATCATTACTACCATCATTATTATGGGGTTGAGGTGCTTCAACACGTGAACACTTGTGCACCTTTGGTCTCTTCTCTTGTTCCTTCTTTTACCCATGGCCAGAGCGTTTACAGTTTAAGAGTATGTTCAGATAAAGGAAACGTTAGCATCGCCTCGGGTCGAACGAGCAACAAAAGCATGGCGCCATTATCCATCAATTTCTGAACAATTCATGGCAAAACTTGATATACATAGCGACACTGTCTGCGAAAAATCCAGCTGTCACTTCGACTTTTCGTATGAAAATGTTCACAAGTATGATGTGACGCTGCAAATACTATGTGATTGTGTCACCTTTCACCCCCTGCCCCTTTCTCCCATATTTTATCATTTATCTTTCAGTTCTCCCTTGGAATGCATATCTCTTTGAGACCGAGGTGAAAAAAAGTACATTTTCGAATGAAATATACAAATATAACAAAACAAAACAAAGGGTAGAATGAAAAAAAAAAAGCAACCAAAAAGGTCTCAAGAGACTCGAAGACGTCACAGTTAATAACAAACAAGGGAAGTAACCTCAGTTCTCACGGTTAAGCAGTTACACGCCATGATTCCAAACTAACGCTGCTAGCGGGGTCTATTCCCCTAGCAGATCTGCAGACAAGACGCACACAGAACAAACAAGGAACACAATTCACGAAGCAAAGCAGGTGCCCATGCAGTGCTCGGTTCGCGATCGACACACTTACAGGTGGGCGTTGGCTGGAGGGTGCTCCCTGTCTGCGCTGAAACATATTGTATGTGAACAATTCTGTAACATTCTGAGTTTCATTATAGAATAAAGTGTATATGATTTAAGGGTTACCCAAAGACTTAGACACACACACACACACACACACACACACACACACACACACACACACACACACACAGCGAAAGAGAGAGAGAGAGAGAGAGAGAGAGAGAGAGAGAGAGAGAGAGAGAGAGAGAATATACAGCCATGAGTGCATGTATGAGCACAAATATGTGGAGGCACGGAGCGCATGTTGAGCGCATGCGTGTGTATGAGCGTGAGTGAGCGTGAGCGCGCGCGCGCGCGCGCGTGTGTGTTTGTGTGTGTAAAACATAATGAAAGACGGGATACAGTAAGGAGAAGAGTTTGAGAGAGAGAGAGAGAGAGAGAGAGAGAGAGAGAGAGAGAGAGAGAGAGAGAGAGAGAGAGAGAGAGAGAGAGAGAGAGAGAGAAGAAGCGGAAAGCGGAAGTTTATTCAGTATAGGCCATAGCCCCTTCTGAAGGGGGTACAATACATGGACAATACACTTTTGCATAAACAGCGAATTGGTAGACAATTATATCAAATGACATGACAGTTGAGCATTAATCCATCCTGACTGGGTAATCTAAGAATACTTTAGCTGAGTAGTATAGTACCAGAGAGAGAGAGAGAGAGAGACAGAGACAGAGACAGAGACAGACAGAGACAGAGAGAGAGGAGGAAGGGGGACAGACATGGGAGAGAGAGAGAGAGGGTGGTGGTGGTGATGGTGGTGGACAAACACACTAAGCCAGACAATCAGAGAGAGAGAGAAGACAGTTAAAGAAGACAGACTCAGGTGAGCTGCTTGACGTGAAGCCCAGTTCTGACTGAATCTCATGTAAAAGTCCGTGTCTCTGACGTTCTGTGGGCTTAAGACAGAGAAGACATTGGACAGACGATATCAAAGAGTGGACAGGGAGGAATCTGACCCAACTGCCCACGTGTGACGCAAGATCGGAAAGCTTCGGGAGGAATCATGACACGCCGACCTCTGGACCACAGGGACGGCACCTTGGCGAGACAAGGCAAGGCTTCAGTTGTCTCAACACGGAAAGCCTCTCCTTACCAGCAGGTTTCTGACAGACATAATTCTGTGGCAGGCTGCAGTTTCTGATCGATCCACGCCCCGGGATAGTCAAACGACCCCGTGGCCACCATCTCCAGACAGGCATAGCCCCGGTAGCCGTCGTTGGGTTCTCCCGACTGGTAATTCTCAAAGTCAATCTGAGGGCAGGAAAAAAAAAAAGAACGTCCAATTTCCATTGACGGACAGCAACTAGGACAGCAGTCGCAGTCAGCAATGAAGCGATTTTTACTTGTAGATGTTGAAATCTTGTCTTTAATATCCACACATCATCACATTACTCCCACGGCGCCCAGTCTGGACACACAACACACACACACACACACACGCATACACACACACACACACACACACACACACACACACACACACACACTCACACACTCACACACACACACACACACACACACACACACACACACACACACACACACACACACACACACACACACACACACACACACTCACACACACACACACACACAAACACACACACACACACACACACACACACACACACACACACACACACACACACACACACACACACACACACACACACACACACACACACACACGCTACAGACCCTTACCGGGGTGCTGTCTGCCCAGTAATACTTGTTGTCGTTGGCGTCCAGCTTGGCTCCAATCCAGGCGATGCCCACGTCAGGAACGTTCACTGGAACCAACAGCACGCCGCTTACTTTGGGACATCATCGCCATCATCAGCACCACCACACCATCATCAACATCATTGTGTGATAACTGTAGGTCGTAGGGGCAATCAGGAACGCCCACAGTTTTCTGTCCTCAAGCATGCACACAATGTAGAGGTGTTTTAAACCGTCCTCTTTTTTAGGCACTTCACCTGGGCTGTCTTCCACCCTCTGCTTTACCTTGGAGAAAAGGTGATCATGCCTTGACAGCAGGAAAAGGCTCTAAGCAGAGTTTGACTGCAGGTTTTCAGAGAAGAAGCTCCCCGTCAGACCAGAGACGTAGAGGATTCCTTCACGTCTGTGGTCAGGCTTAGTGTTTCGGCCCTCAACTCTTCACGATCTTTGAGGGCCAAGCCACATCCAGGTCATGACTCCTAGATATTCCTCTGCTGTCAGAAGAAAAAAAAAAAAAAGATCATCGCTGGGAGGACTGAACTCATGGATATGGTGGGCGCCTAAACGCGTCGCCTTTTGATGAAAGTCTTACCCACCCAGCTATCGGACACCTTTTCTATGTAACGAAATTTAAACCTTACAAAGTTCACTTTTGTTCCTCCCTGACCAAATCTTACTGGAACTCTTTTCAGCTGCATCTGTCATTGTATCTAGGGTTCTTGTCCTCTTCTCGCAAGAAATCTACAGCCATTTCATAAGATCTTAGGGTACTGAGCCTACCAATCCCCCTTGATCCAACTACCGAGGCGAAGACTCCGGCTTGGAAGTCAGAATCCTTCAAACTGCTCGCTAGACTGGCATACTTCCGAGTTCTGTAGAAGTGAGCGTCCTCTATTCGCGTCCCTTTGGTACAGTGAATTCAATCAGAATCACTTGCTGATGCATGCCCGCACCAGGCAACCTTATGGTGCTAAACATCAGCGAAAAAGGGGTTCTTAATTGTCAGGGTATGTGTTGATTTGCTGTCCTTTGTCGTCTGTTTTTTGTGTGAACTTCGGAGAATCCATCTGAACCGTTCACTCTTGAGCCCTCAAATATGATTTGGTCAGCTATGATTTTATACGATGGGCATCCTGGGGTTGAAAACAACCTGACCATCCCTCAGTTCACACATTCACGGAAGACATCTCTGAACACAGGTTGTGTTTTTCAAACAAGATAATATTCAATTGAACAAAAACGGAAAAGAAGAAGTGACGCTACATGGTCTTCATATTGAATGAATGATTGAATCGGTGAATGTTTTATTTGATGTCTGTACTATTACAACGTAAATTCTTGAAAAATTCCCATTTGGGAATTATGTACTTGGAATCTAGCCGAAAAACAATGTCCGGGTTGTGTCAAATTCCCTCGAAGAGTGTAAGTCTGTTTCATGAAAACGCCATGTTTTATATCAGGTGTTTAGTATGTGTAACCAAACTGACCGAAATATCACACAAGCACAGTCTACAGCGTTCAATCAAAGTGTGTCGTCTGATCAGCTTTCTACACACAGAACACTCTGCGATTTTTGTTTATTTACCAGGACGGGGCTAACATGCTGTGTTTCAAAGAAGTATGGCGCATTTCACAAAACCTACCTTTTAGTGTCAAAGACTTGACGATTTTAAAGCGAATAAATCCGACATGCGCGCAATCTGCTCATGTAAGTTTCTCGTACTCGTGATTACATCTGGGTATGTGAGCAGCTTTGGCCTGCTTCTCCACAAAGTTGCAAGTTTCTTGGATTGAACTATTGGTCACAACGAAGAACGACGAAGAACCTAATGCGATGAACACAAGAAGACAGCGGCAACTTTTCGACAAGACCTTTCTGATGCGGAATGAAATAACGCAACAAAAATCAACAAGGAAATATTCGTGCTACTGCTGCCTCGTACAAAACTCTACTCCCTCCACCCCCACCCCTCCCCCCCTTCACCCACCTCATCCATCAAAAATACCGATTCCCGAGCTACCTCGTAGCTATTAATGATTGGTGAATTTATTTGTTTTATAGTCTACTCATCTATCTTAATGATTTTAGGAACTATAAATAATTCTGTAGTCTTAATGCAGAATCATCATACGAATGGCTATGAATAAGACAGCTTCCGACATACACACAAACAAACATATTCAATGGAATGAAAATATGGGGTGGGGAAAAGGAAGGCCGGAGATGCTTAAAAAGCCGTCTACTTCCTGGCCTATGCAAACAAATTTCTCAAAACAAATAGCAACATCCCACCACACACACTGTGCATTATACACCTCATTACAATACCTCTCCCTGTGTTATTCCGGATACCATTCACGCCAAACCTCCCCCCCTCTCCCCCCCCCCCCCCCCCTAGCCCCACACCCGCTCCATCCAACTGACCTGTCAGGAAGGACTGGACATAGGGGTCACGGATGAAGACCAGATGACCGTTGGACTGTTGGCACTGAGCTGAGGCGTCATCCCACGTCCTCTGCTCACTGGAGAACAGGAAACACTGGTCACGGAACAGCTTCCAGCCGTTGTCGCACACATTGTTGGCGAACACTGAAAACAAAGATGACCTTGAACAAGCTGGAAACAAATACTGGCGGTCTGTAAAATAATGCTGAACATCTATTTATCGCATTTAAATACTACAATTACCATTTCTTTAATAAAAAAAAAAAACAAACAAACAACAGAAGCGGCGTTTTGTAACGAAAGTTGCGTTTTGTTTTTATGCTCTGAAGTGTTTAAGAATAGTAAATCAATATTTTTTGGCAGTTTATTTCAAACAGATCTTACTGTATAGTACATGTAAGGCCCCCTGACGAACCTTTACTGATACTGAAATGCACTGCTTCGAGACAAGGCAAAGCAAGAACGCAGGCAGTCTGATTTCTTCTTTAACATGTCTTTGGCGTGACTTCAAGAAGGCCTTCGGGATGTTTGTTCTGCTGAGTCATCTTCATTGCCCCCCCCCCCCCCCCCCCCCCCCCTCAACTGGCATTACTCCCCACACCGCTTATTCCACCTTTCACCCCCACCCCCCCTACACACACACACACACACACACACACACACACGTGCACGCACACAGACACACTCACGTGCACACACACAGACACATACACACACACGCGCGCGCACACACACACACACACACACACACACACACACACACACGCACACACACACACACACACACACACACACACACACACGAACATACACACACACACACACACACACACACACACACACACACACGCACACACACACACACACACAAGCGGCCTCACTTGAAGACGGTGCCGAGAGGTTTTTGCCCACATGATGTTCACAGACGAAGGGTCTGTAGTCGTAGCAGCAGTATCATGGCTCCACGAGCCGTTGGACGCTCCTGGTAACATCAGACCACACCGCTAAGACGAACGTCATCAAGTCAAGTCATGCTGTTTACAGTCCAGCCGACGACAGTACACGCAACAGGGCAGCAAGAAAGTTAAAAACGGAACTATTTACAAGTCAAAATATTGTTTTCGTTCTACCACATCACTCACTATACAGGAAATTTAAGAAGTAGGGTAACTCTTGAGCAAGAGTTACCCCACTTGTTCTTTCATTACTTTATACTGTTTCATGCCATATTTAAGATCTACTTTCACTGTACAGGAAATTTTATTTGCACGGTTTTTTTTTTCTGTAGAAAAATCATATATTCACTATTTTTTCCCACCAAAAATCAGTTATTGACTTCTGCTTTTGGTGATTTCAGTCACAAATTTTAGCACAATATTCCACACACAGTTTCTTGTTCGTGCGCCAGCTTTCTCAATTCCATCATCATCTGCTACTTTTCGATGATGCAGGGGAAAGACGATCGTGTTTTCTTTTTTTTTTTTTTTTTAGGAATAATCCTTAGTGGTGAGCTGGGCCATAAACAAGAGCGCTTTACTTGTGTACAGTCCTTTCTTATTCACAAGTATGGGAGAAATGTGAATATTGAGACAGTGACGCACACTCAGAAATCATCGTTATCTGTGGTGGTAAACAACAATTCGCAACAGAAACTGTTGTAATAACCTTAATCATTTGTTCCTCAAATGTCATTTTTACAAACACAAAAACGGCAGAGACACAGTCAATACGATAGAATTCAAGAATATTATCAAAACACATTTGTCTTTGAGAAGACTATCACGAAAAAAAAAAAAAAAAGATTAACACAGTTCATAAATATTCAAACGCCAAGTGAAGCACTGGGTGAGAACACTGGCCCTGACCAATAGTATGCTTTAGTAACTAACTGATAATAACCGCACAGGTGAATAACTTCAGTGCATTCCGACATATCACAGTGACACTGACCAATAGTATGCTTTAGTAACTAACTGATAATAACCGCACAGGTGAATAACTTCAGTGCATTCCGACATATCACAGTGACACTGACCAATAGTATGCTTTAGTAACTAACTGATAATAACCGCACAGGTGAATAACTTCAGTGCATTCCGACAAATCACAGTGACACTGACCAATAGTATGCTTTAGTAACTAACTGATAATAACCGCACAGGTGAATAAACTTCAGTGCATTCCGACATATCACAGTGACACTGACCAATAGTATGCTTCATTAACTAACTGATAATAACCGCACAGGTGAATAACTTCAGTGCATTCCGACATATCACAGTGACACTGACCAACAAGAGTGTGCTTTGCTCACTGGCTGGTAATAATCGCACAGGCGAATAAATGAAGTGAACTCTAACATTTAATAAGTTACAAGCTCTCTGCTGCACAGCACATGCTTTTGATGTCAGAGTCTATAAGTCTGGTGTCGGCCAAAGTCAATGACAGGTACAATGGTAAAATGCTTCATCATGATGATGGCAAGACTTCTTTGTGTGTGTGTGTGTGTGTGTGTGTGTGTGTGTGTGTGTGTGTGTGTGTGTGGGGGGGGGGGGGGGGGGGGTCTGTGTTTTAGATGCTAACAAACTCGCAGACAGACGATTATCCATCACATCACCATCTTCACCGCCATGACAACCTAGTTCTCACCGACTTGCATCAGACCGCAGTCCAGCGTGTTGGACTCTGGTTTGGGAAACCCAGGTGCCCACACCGTGAATACTCCACTGCCATTGGCTGCGCTCCCATCCACCCAGTGCAAGTGGTCCGGATCTCCGTAATCTGATTGGTGCAGAGATAGAGTGCTTAGCATGTATCTGATTGGCGCAGAGAGGAAGTGTTTAGCTTGTAGCTGATTGGTGCAGAGATGAAGTGTTTAGCTTGTAGCTGATTGGTGCAGAGATGAAGTGTTTAGTATATATCAAAAACATTCGAACACTTAAGAATAATTAAGAGAATGATAAAGGTTCAGGTTGTCCGTTTGGCTCAGTGGGTAGTGCACCGAGTTCGTAGTAAGATGTTGCCGGTTCGAATTCTGTTCACGCCCAACATAGATAAGGACTTTCAGCTGCTCATTTTGATACGTTGTCGTTCTGGTGGCAACAATGTAGAGTTAGACACATCCTCTCCTCTATATACTGGGATGGCTGTTTCCGTCTGAATTATCACCTTCAGTGCGTGTGAACATCAAACCTGAGCGTAATCACGTAAAAGATAATCTTTTTCTTATTTCATTTTTTGACATTTTTTTTTCACTGCTAGGTAGCATGTAGGCCTGTAGGAGAAAAAGCATGTACGTGTGAGTTCTGCATGCGAGGTGTATTTGTATTGTGCGTTGTCCATGAGGAAGAGAGTTTAGTGTGTGTGTGTGTGTGTGTGTGTGTGTGTGTGTGTGTGTGTGTGTGTGTGTGTGTGTGTGCGCGCGCGCGCGCGCGCGCGCACGACGAGAGAGAGAGAGAGAGAGAGAGAGAGAGAGAGAGAGAGAGAGAGAGAGAAGAGAGAAAGACAGAGAGAGAGAGAGAGAGTGAGAGACACACACACACACAGACAGAGAGAACACTTATGAAGATAAGAGGTGCCAGGTTGTCAGGAACAAGTACCTGATAATCCCAGCCAAACGGAAGGCATCTTGTACTGTATCAGCTTTTGGGCAATGAACATGTGCTCGTCCATGCTGCAACAAAGCGAAACAAGTAAATGAAAATAAGCACATACATACTCGTGCATACGTACATGATCTTGAATGCTTTCCATGAGTTTCTCATTTTTGTCGGCAAAATATTCTCCTCCGATGGTCAGATTTCCCCCATACATTCAAACTGAACGTAGCGTTAGGTACTCAATTTAATTAGTTAAATTGCGCGCGCACGTTATACAGAAAATCTCTCTCTCTCCATTCTCTCTCTCTCCCCCATCTCTTTCTTCCTCTCTCTTTTTCTCTCCCTTTCTCTCTCCCCCTCCCCTCCCCCCCCTCTCTCTCTCTCTCTCCCCGCACCTCTCTCTTCTTACTACTCTCTCTCCCCCCCCCCCCCCCCCCCCTCTCTCTCTCTCTCTCTCTCTCTCTCTGTCCGGGTACCTGTTAAGAACGAGCATCTGGGCCCCCTTGTCCTGGCACTGCTGCTGGGCCAGGAACCAGGTCGTACCGCCAAGGGAGGTGACCAGATTTTTGGTAGCAACGCCCTCTGTGCTCCTCCCAGCCTTCCAGACATGTGCCTGGGGAAGGTAGCGGAACATTGTATCACACTGCAACAAAACTCTAGGGTCGTATGGCATCAGGGATCCTATCGAATTACAATGAACGGGGCCAAGCAGTACAAATACACGGAGAACCAGACCATTATGCGCCAGTCTTTGGCATCATACAAGTTCCATCTGTTTCCGCCACACCTTCTTTCAACTTTTAAAAACTCCTCTCTCTCTCTCTCTCTCTCTCTTTCTCTCCTTCACACACACACACACACACACACACACACACACACACACACACACACACACACACACACACACGCACGCACGCACGCACGCGCCTTCGCGCGCGCGCGCTCACTCACCGTGTGGCTTCTGACAGATGAACTGCTTCTCATGGTCGCAGACGTCAGTCTGAAAGCGGAGGGTGCTGGTGGTGGTGGTCACCACTTCAACACATGTGTTGCCTGGATCACTGTGCAGAGGTCAAAGGTTAGACATGTCAAGGTCATCGATGGATGCTGTCGTTCTGGTCTGTTACAAACTTTCCTGCCTCCTTCCCACGCCCTCCCCTTTCAAACAAGTGTTACTCTGACCAAGATTTGATCGATCGCCCGCCTACGCTGCAGTACGTGCTGTCTATATGTAAATATAGCATAGTTTATCAAGTTTTGTAATACATTCAAAATATACAGCAGCGCCTTGGTTTTTTGTAATACATTCAAAATATACAGCGCCTTTCTTCATCTTCGACAACTTTGTCTGAATCCCAACCAATCCCAACAAACTGAATCAAACTATATCAACTCAAAGAAGGCAACCCAAACCTGAATCAAACATGAACAGCACCAAACCAACCCACATTAATCAACCCATCTCGAAGCAAACCACCTCAAACCAAGTAAAAGCGACTCACTACCTACCCAGTCTCAGCCACAGCATTCAAAATTGTTTACTATTAAAAAATGCACGAATAATCAAAGATTATAGGGCTGATTCAGCAGAAATACTTACAGGATTGATTTATCTCCCATTTCTAATGGGACGTTTGACTGAGTTCCATTCACCATCATGAGTGTGCCGGGGTGGGTCTGAAATCACAGTCCAGGACCTAGTTAAACGTTTCACGTTATCAGTTAATTCAGAAAATCTGCCCCTGCACTTACTGCATGACAAGAGATCATGAATATGAACACCAATGCTTTCAGTATTTATTATTTTTTGTGTGGTGGTTACAGAATGGACGATTTTTTTTTAACTCTGAAGAAGTAAAAACAAACCGTCGTTGCTTGAACAGAGCAAATATCCGGTTTATTTAAGAATTTCATCGAGGCAAACAGTTCACAAACTCCGATTTTTGATGAAGTTAATCAACCGGTTTTAAACGAATCATTGACGAGAATGATAAGATTTCACAATATCGTGGAATTTTCCTACACATGCGATACAGACTGAACAAAGTGGAATGTAATGCGAAACAAAACACAGTATGCAAACAACTAGAAGAGACTCAATCTCTTTTCATGAGAGACAATGACCATGGTAGTTTATTCATCTTGGCCTTAGTTCTTTGTTAAAATACTGATTTGCTTTTACCACCTTGGTTTTCTCCTAGGCATGTCCGATTTCACGCAGATGTTAACGACTATGACTCTTTGAAACCCATAAGAATGTTCCACTACAGTCCAAGTGATACATAGTCTTATATGAATCTCAGGTAATTAGGTGCATTCGGGTTCTCAGGGTCTGACCAGCGCGTTGGGCTAATGCGTAGGTCAAACATCTGCTAAGTCAAAGCCACAAGACCTTCTTTTAAATAAATTCTCTCATCTTAGTCATCAATTCATTTATCCACCAGCTTAAAATAATATGTAGTGTGGTCTCAAAACTTAGCGGATGTGGTGAAGCGTATATGGACTAGTCCGCACGCAGTGACACCTCACTGATCAAACTGAAACTGGAACTAGGTGCATTCAGTCAACTTACCAGTGAATACACCTGATACCCGATTTTACGCTCCCCGAGGTAAACACACACACACACAATCAGAGAGAGAGAGAGAGAGAGAGAGAGAGAGAGAGGGAGAGAGAGAGAGAGAGAGAGAGAGAGAGAGAGAGAGAGAGAGAGAGAGAGAGAGAGAGAGAGAGTCTGCCTGTACTGAGACTGTGAAGTTTACTCACCTCTTCAAAATGATTTCTACTCCATATCTTATTTCATTATTTCTTTCTCTTTGATTCATTCACAATATACATCAACAGCCGGTTTGAGTGCTCAATCAATTTACTCACAATATCCGACGCCCCCAGCCAAATATGAGTGATGCTGATCCGACACGTCAGCAGCCGATTGATGACGTAAGAGGAGGAGCTGGTGACGCAGAGATCGCCGCTGTTGGCGTTGCACTGCTGTCGTGCGTCACTCCAGCTGCTGACGTCATCAAACAGCTTGAAACAGGCGCCATTTATGTCCTGCCAGCCGTCCTCCTCGTTACACCTGTCGATGTATGCTGGACACACCACACGTTCTCGTTACACCTGTCGATGTATGCTACACCTGTCGTTGTATGTTGATAGACACACACACACGTCTCCTCGTTACACCTGTCGACGTATGCTGGACACACCACTCGTTCTGAACACTGCACTGGGTTTCCCACTAGTAAAAGCAGCTGCAAGGTTCTACCAATCACGGGAAGATCTATCATATTTAGCGAATCATGCAGCACAGCAGCATTAATAAATCAGTATTGTTAACCAGGCGGAGATCAAAGAACAAGACTGATCAACGCAGTCCCTGGTTTACTTTCTTTCTGTGTATAATGAGTGCATTTTACATATAATGTATAACACAAACGAAGTAAATATTGAAGCCAAACCCGTTTCGTTATCTCATTCCCACTCCCCACCCCCGCCCTCCATACACACACTACGAATACAGTAACGTACTCTAATGAGAAGAGATTCTTCCTTGTTTGATTAGGAGATATTCTTCCTAGTTACTCACACATTGAAGTTGACCGTTTGCAGAGCGGTCTATATACTGGTGGTCGCAGGATTCGAAACCCTATTGCCCATTGTCAGCGTTCCAGGAGGAGCACTGCTGACCGTTACTGCCTGGAATAAGCCATCTGCAAACCAAGACAATCAGACGCCCGCGGATGAAGATACACAGTGCGCGTTCTCAATCCGCACGCGCGTTCAAGCATAGAGTATTCGATCAGTAACAGGTGGATAAGTCTTTCACACAGAGCAAAACAAAAAAACAAAACAAAAAAAAATCCAGTAAAAAAAAAAAAAAAGATCTTTGATCGCAAAGGTGAAGTAAAGAACTGAGGTCGCTTTTTTGATCTACTGCCATCCGCTTAGAGTGAACAACAAATCAGACCTGTGCACGGACATGTACATTTGCACAATGTTGGTGCCTATTCATTCATCCATTCCTTCAGTTGCTCAGTTACCCGCTGTCTTTGGCAATGTTTACCTCTTGCTTTGTTCCCTCTTCCATTGTTTTGGCTTAGTCTGACAAAAACAACAACAAAAACGTAAACAACGAGTACACGCACGGTTTGAAAAATGCCTGCAAACTCGCACACACATCAAAATCAGCCATCTCTCTCTCTCTCTCTCTCTCTCTCTCTCTCTCTCTCTCTCTCTCTCTCTCTCTCTCTCTCTCTCTCTCTCTCTGACAGCAAGAACGACTTGCAACAATGGCTTCGATCTGGTCAGCACACAGAGAATCCAGCCAACTAGGGAAAAAAAGCTGCAGTTCCCTGGAATGTATTCGAAAGTCTACGTCTCCTTTCAAACGTAAGGAACAAGGAGCTGCCAGCCCTTCCATTAACACACAGCATCCTGTAAACCCCGGGGACATCAGCTTAACCCTTATTGTCTGTTGATACAGATGCCCCTCACTGAATCTCAGAGACAGGTGAAGAGCGAGGTACACACGACAGACCTTATTAACAGATGAATTTAGATCTTGCTATGCACCAACAGCAAGCAAGTTCACAGAACTGGAGCAATCGCACAGTTCAACACGTACATTTATTATCAATGTGTTTTGAAGCAACGGAGATGAAAAACAAAGCTTAAACAGCCTGGTAATTCATTCGCTTTCTTTTTGTTGAAATTCATTTAATCTGCGATCAGGACAAGGTAGCTGTTGTCTTTTACGGTCGGAAATAATCAATTAAACCTGTTCTAATCTTATACCACTATTAAGGTTCCCCCCCTCCCCCCCACATCGTCGTTATTTTGAGCCGTTCATTCAAACACGACACGCAAAAGGGAGCTGTCAGTCACCTTGGCGCAACCGTGAATAGGCAGAGGGGTCAAACACACATCAAAAAGCACTCGTGTTCTCTCTCACACGCATCTTCACGTACCCTCATGAATTGAAAATTTATTTGACCACAGATCTTGATAGAAAACTTACCTGAACATAGATGTAGACTGAAAACTTACGTGAACATAGATGTAGATTGAAAACTTTACTTGAACATAGATCTAAATTGAAAACTTTACTTGAACATAGATCTACATAGAAAACTTACTTGAACATAGATGTAGACAGAAAAAACTTACGTAAACATAGATGTAGAAGGAAAACTTACTTGAACATAGATCTAGAGAGGCATTTAAAGCATGTAGCTAACGGCAAGATTTAAAACAGGAATGTCAGAATCGGCTTGCCATTGTATTAGGTATGGAACTCGTAATATTTGGGATTTGAGTTGTCATCTATGTAGAGAATCACAGCAAACAGAATTTATACACTTCGCTCTTTGCTGACCCAGCTCTCAGAAGCATCAGAGAAAAAAAAATTCCATTAGGCCCAAATATTATGACAACCATATTTTGTTTAAATTAAATCTACTTCTCTCATCTACTCCTGCTGAGGCTGTCAAACAATTTCCTTTGTTTCTATACAAAGTCTTTAAAATGAAAAAAAAAAGTGTTTCTTATTGAACACGTGACAACTATATGCTCTTTGAGTCGATACGTATCATAGCTGTTTACAATTACCGAGCTTTATATGTTCACACACACCTTCGTTTGGGGCCATCTCCCTTTATGAATAAATCATTTGAATCAGAATCTGAATCTCATGCATCATTAGCCTTCCTCTCACAAGAACTAGGTCCAGACAGTGTTGTCCACTTACATGGCCGCCCGGGAGAACGGGGTGCCGTCCGACCACCGGTAGGTCTGACCGCTGCGCTGTAGTCCTGTCCAGTATTTGACAGACTGACCGTAGCTGGACTGTCTGGCCGCTCGCATCAATGATCCCACAGCGTTCTGAAATGATAGATAAATGTGTGTCAGAGAAGTCTCATTAAGCGCGCGTGCGTGCGTGCGTGTGTGTGTGTGTGTGTGTGTGTGTGTGTGTGTGTGTGTGTGTGTGTGTGTGTGTGTGTGTGTGTGTTTTGTGTGCTGTGTATGCGAGGCTATGGGCACGCTTGTGTGTTCGTGTGTGTGTGTGTGTGTGTGTGTGTGTGTGTGTGTGTGTGTGTGTGTGTGTTACTTACAAAGTGAAGATGGCCGAGTAAGGAGAGGGGTGGGAGGATGAGGGGTTTTATGGTTGCATAAGAGAAGAGCACATCTTTTCGTTTGATCAAGTGTGCCACTTTCTCTCCTTTAACTAGTTTGAAGAAAAGCTCACACACACACACACACACACACACACACACACACACACACACACACACTCCTTATCACTGGGCAAGGTAGTCATTTAGTCAAGACAACGATTGTGTGCACCGACACACTGCAACAGACTACTCAGTACTTCGCATGTATCAATTGTGGTCAGTTTGTGGCCAGTTGTTCTTGGACTCGCAGTCACACCAGTTATAACTTACTTCAAAATCGTTTTTTTTTTTTTTTTGTTGTTGTTTTTTTTGAAAGGTCAGTTAAGTTGTAACTTACCACTGCGCACCATCTATGTCGCTTAACGGAAGATTGCTTGTGGCGCTTCTTGCTCAAAAAGTCGTCTGGTTGCAAAATAGTCTGAACAGAGTTATCGGTCTTGTAGCCCGGTGCGCTCCAAACAAAGCCGTTCAGATCTACTCTTTTGCGAGAAAACAGTGAAAGGAACCAGCCTACACACTTTCAATCAGGTGTTCGGTCTTCAGGTAAACCTGTCATAGATTCTGTCAACGAATTGCTTAAAAAAAAAAAAAAAAAAAAAAAAAAAAAAAAAAAAAAAAAAAGGCACTATCACAGGCTGTGCACAAAGACAAAGGAGATTTGTATACAGAAAATAATATTCAACTTTTGGGAAAACGAAGTGCAGTGCAATAGTAAAATCATACTAGCAAATAAAGATGCAATGGATTTTCAAAAGTGACCGAATGTGATAATAATGATAGTAGCCATGAAGGGTATAGGAAGCCAAAGTTATTGTAGATATCGCTTCAAATGTTTGATGCTTCAAAACGACAACAACTTTGAATACAACACGTTGTCAACGAGCCCTGATTTTAAAAAAAGTGTGTGTGTGTGTGTGTGTGTGTGTGTGTGTGTGTGTGTTTCCAAACACGAGTTGATTCTTCTGTCATTTTCCCCCTCCCACGGTTGGTAGTTTGATTGCTAAGTGATCGTCAGTCACATCGGTCCTCTCCTCAGTCCATCGCCTACACCCCCAGTGTGTTCCCACTTCTTTATTTGCTAGTGGTTTCATCTATGTCGATCGTTGAACATTCTACCCCTCTGCCCCTCCTTCTCCTCCTCTCCTGCACAGCCCTGGACTCTCGACAACTGAACGCCGCTACAAGCATCAACCAACGGCGAATAAGTTTACAATGTTCGATGGATCACTTCGTCCGACACAGGTCAGTATACAAAATAATAAAAATAAAAACAGGCAAGAGAAAAAGACGCGAAAACCTGAAAAAAAGGTCTGTTACTCAACGTCTTCTGTGTATAATCCATTATTCAGAATCTTCTATGTATAATCTCTTATTCAGCGTCTTATGGCAATAATCTCTCAATCAGCGTCTTTTGTGTATAATCTCTTAATCAGCGCCTCCTTCTACTCACTACAGCCTTAGATGCAAGATCAGTATTGCCATTCCGCGCAAGAAGGTAAGAAAGGAAATCATTTCTAACTAAATACGGTACTACTACTGCTCGTAGGCTTTTTCACCCCTGATCTCTGCAAAGTAAATTAGAAATTCCCTCTAATAAGTCAAGCCTTTGTGCAGAATTGTCACTCTTCCATCACCCCCAACCCTTCCCCTATCCATCCATGATGCCTGCCCCTCTAGTACAAAACAAACCGGTCCTCCAGTGGATCTATGAATGTGAGTATTACGATCATTCTTTGGACCACACAGAGGACATGAATTTTTTTAAAGATGGTGGGAGGAGCGGGGAGGGGGGGGGAGGGGGCTGTGCGGTGCGTCATCAGCAAATATTCTTTTTAATTCTCGCACCTAAGGACAACATTTTTTTTTTTTTTTGCACTGAACATGAAGGGGATTT
>JADBJO010001316.1:420000-448331 GCA_016801955.1 Conus betulinus | reverse complement strand
AAAAACATTTGAGGATGGGCCAAGATGACACTTGAGATGTTGGCACTCACTGTACCACCATGGCCACACCCCTCTACAACAGCTGAGAGGTTTTTACCCTGTCCTGTTCAAACGCAGCAACACTCTTTCCATATGGATGAACCCCCTTCCTTCACCTGTTTCGGGCTGTTTTCCCAGAGCTAAAAAATAACAGTGACAACCAGCTGACGAAAGGCTGCTAACATCACACATAATAAGTATGACAATCTCTTGAAGTTTTAAACAGCCATCATGTTTTGTGCAAAAACGAGTAAAAGAAAAAGTTCCACGTTTTCACATATCTGAATCATTTCTTCCTGTTTTCCCCATTACTCAACAGCAGTCCTAACAGCAATGTCAGTCTATTTTTTAAGCTGGTAAGTTCTGTGCGACTCAGGAGACAGACACACTGGCCACTGTGGTCTGACCATAGGACGAAAGTCCTCCCCCAAACTGTACAACTCAAGCCTTAAACATCCAGTTCCAGCTACCAAAGACGAAATCTGTTTTAAAACAATCACTTCATGAAATACAACTTCACACAATGTTTAGAACAGACTTCACTTTAGTTCCACGCCTCTCTCACATTTTACAATGTCAGAGAGTATTTCTCTTGTTCTGTATGTTCAAAGATTCCCAACTTCAATATTGAAGTATTCAATATTACTTAGCAACTTACACATTTTTGTTAAGATTAGGCATAATTAGTAACCCGCTTATCTCACATTCTACGATTTTAGAGAGTATTTCTCTTGATCTGTATTTTCAAAGGTTCACAATTTCAGTATTAAGGCATTCAATAATACTTAGCAACTTACACATTTTTTTTACAGATTTGGCACAATTATTTCCATGCTTATCTCACATTTCATAATTCTAGAAAGTATTTCTTTCATTCAAAAATGGATCATCTCTCTCACACAATACTGCCTGTGTCCATTTATCATTTATAGTAGTCTTTTGTAAAAGTCATCATTTCTGCACAATTAAAAAATTTGAGTTCGAGCGTTTGCACACTCACTCACTCTCTCTCTCTCTCTCTCTCTCTCTCTCTCTCTCTCTCTCGCACACACATAAGCACGCACGCACGCGCACGCGCACACACACACACACACACACACACACACACACACACACACACAAAAACCAAAGCATGCCAGCAACCAACCAACCCATAATTTCATTTGCAGCACTGCACTTTCTTCTGAAAAAAAAAAAAAAAAAAAAAAAAAAAAAAAACCAACAGCAACAAGAGGAACGACAGAAACCTGATCTACGCGGACCTTTCTGATTGTTGACACCCTACCAGCACACAGGTTGACCTGGCTACTGCCCTGTCCATGCAGCCACCTGTCAGGCCTCGCTGACCTTTTGATTGTTGACACCCTACCAGCACCAGGTTGACCTGGCTACTGCCCTGTCCATGCAGCCACCTGTCAGGCCTCGCGGACCTTTCTGATTGTTGACAGCCTACCAGCACACAGGTTGACCTGGCTACTGCCCTGTCCATGCAGCCACCTGTCAGGCCTCGCTGACCTTTCTGATTGTTGACAGCCTACCAGCACACAGGTTGACCTGGCTACTGCTCTGTCCATGCAGCCACCTGTCAGGCCTTTCCTCTTGTCATCAGAACTACCCTAGAAACTAGGTGTACTATCAAACACTCCACCGCCCCCTATGTCGCACTAACAGTTGTTCTTCAACAGACACTTTGGAGAGGACTGCCCTCCCTACAAGCACGTCTGCCCCCTCCCCCCCTCACCCCCCCCTTCCACCCACCCCCACCTCCATCCCCGATCTGATGGTTCCCAAGATGTGACCATTCTGGCTGGTTGTGTCTGCTCTGACTTGGATGTTCACAGAACCTGCTGATCTGAGGTTTGACAAAGAGAACCATTTGGGCAGGGCCTGCTGGCAGCTAAAAAGGGAATTCACAGAAAAACTATGGTACTGGCATGGTTTGGCCACGCCTTTTGTCACAACACCCTCTCCAAAACCATCCTTCAAGGTACCGTTGAAGGAGGGCACAGACAAGGATGGCAGAGAGAGAGAGCTGGTCCGACAATATAAAGGACTGGACCCAAACGACCATGCCAGATCTCAGCCACCAACAGAAAAGCCTGGAGAGAGAAACGGCAGCTGCCTCATCACGTCCCCCCAACGACCCCAGCGGTCAGGGGAATGACTGACTGACTGACTGATGGTACTGCTACTATGCAATAAACTGACTCTGGTCCTCCCCACTTTGATCAGTTTTCAACGCCACCTTTCAGTTTTTTGCAATTAATCAACAACATAACATTAGGATGGTAAAACAGACACCATCTGAACATAGTACACACAGTACTGGATATTTGTATACAATCTAAACACAGTATACACAGTACTGGATGTTTGTATACAATCTAAACATAACACACACAGTACTGTATGTTTATATACAAATGAAAATATCAAAAGCGTAAGATATACCATTCTGCTCAGAAACCCTTGTTGTAGAATAACAAAAGATTTAATCACAGAAAAACCGGTGGTTTTTGATACAACGCAGCTTTTCAAATACATCTGCTATCTACCTACCTCAGCCACTTACCATCTTCTGCACTGGGTTATCAGAAGACATCTATTTTCATTCACGTCCACTACAGCCAAACCATTTCAAGGTGCCACATTATCCTGATCCATATCATATTGTTGGTTTTGGGTGGGTTTTTTTTCAAATGACAACAAATAAAGTAGTTTATTTCAAAGAAACCCAACTGCTTAAAAACTGGGACCTGTGTTCTACAAAACCTAAGATCATACAAGACATCTAAGCGTAACTCACAGTCAGTTATAACAAACACGGTGAAACACTCCATCGTGTTCCAAACCACAAAGAAACACACAGTTACTTCAGCATACCACTGGAACAGACGAATGCAAGAAGTAGAAAGTGCACAAACCCAAACATCAGTCACATCACACAGAACAATGAATGACAATGCACTGTTTACAGTGATTTTAGGTCACAGTACTCTTGGTGATTTTTGGTCACAGTGATAGTGAATGACAATGCACAGTTAATTAACAGTGATTTTAGGTCACAGTACTCTTGGTGATTTAGGTCACAGTGATAGTGAATGACAATGCACAGTTAACAGTGATTTTAGGTCACAGTACTCTTGGTGATTTAGGTCACAGTGATAGTGAATGACAATGCACAGTTAACAGTGATTTTAGGTCACAGTACTCTTGGTGATTTAGGTCACAGTGATAGTGAATGACAATGCACAGTTGTCGGTGATTTTTAGGTCACAGTAAGTCCACTCTTCGCTGTCCATGCATGGAAACAGAAACAGCTGCGGTCAATAATGCCCATGCAAAACATTGCCAAGCTGGGTCCCAGGACCTGACCAGCACCCTGGATACACTTTGTCAGTCAAGCTACGTCTTGTCTGGCCCATCCCAGCTTTTCTACACTTCAACATCCGTCCATTCAACTAGCGTGGCTTGATGGACTGGTTGATGTGGCCTGGTGTACATCCATTGATGCACACAACATTCATCCTCACTGATGACACCAACACTCTTGTGTCCTCATTCGCACACATGTGATCCGATTCACACACACACACACACACACACACACGCTTAAAAGCATGTATACAAATCCACACTTGTTTGTCTACTCTCTAAGTCTCTTTCTCTCGTCTCTCATCTCCATTTCTCTCAGTCTGTCTTTTCCTTTCTTCATGTTTTCTAAAGCCCAGCTGACTACAATGGGCCTTTCACGGGCTGTCAACTCATCACTTTCATTCTCAGATTTTTTTTTTTCTTTTAAAGGAGAAAAATTCTTTAACACAAATTTTCTAAAACACACAAAAATTGCTTTAAAAAAAAAAAAAAAAACTTCTTCTGAAAAGATCTTAGATCAAATGAAACATTTTCTCTCTCTCTCAAGAACCTAAAAATCACACTGACACAACCATCTCTAGCCTGCACACAAATGACATGCACTGTCAACAAATCCCTACATGCATCACTCTACTATCTCATTTTCACTAGCATACACATACATGCCCCCCCCCCCCCCCCCCCCCCCCCCCCCACACACACACAAATCTGATTTTACTTCATCTGACCCTCTTCTCATCCCCCACCTCCCCCCCTCTCCCTACCCACAGAGACACACACACCATGCATGGGAACAAACAAAGCACCTGTCACAACACTGACCTAAAAAACAGGCAGCACATGCTACAAGCTGGAAGATACCAACAGAGGAAGGAAAAAAACAAAAAAAGTAAAAGTGATGCACAACGTCAGTGATTCCATGCGCATCACCATGTATTCCATGCCCTACAACACGCAGTGAGTCGATCTGTGAAAGACAGTTTAACAGGGTAACCACCCCCGTCAACACGCACCAGGTGGAACTGTGGAGGACCATAAGACAGGCGAAAAAAAAAAAAAAAAAACAAAACCCCTGACACAGAAATGAAGAATCTTGAAATGAACAAATGAGTAAAAAGGACACAGAATGCAGACATATCAGGCTGAACAGTAACAAAAAAACAGAAATGAATGGATATCAAACACCAGACCGACAAGCAACAAAATGGGAAAAAAATGTGCAGTGCATGAACGAATAGGTGTGTGTGTGTGTGTGTGTGTGTGTGTGTGTGTGTGTGTGTGTGTGTGTGCTGACAGGTACACTGCTGATGATTAGAAATACAACTGAATTGTGTGTTTGTGTGGTGAATCAAATTTTCACCTAAAGCACCATGAGCTCACATTAAGACGTGGCACTATGGACAAAATTATCACTATTGTTACAAACTGTTCATCATGAATACATAAAACCACACCTTCACTTGCAGATTCCCTTTTTTTCTCAGCATTTATCTATAATAGTGTATTGGTCATCAGCATAAAGAAATACTTCAGAAGCTCAACACTGCCAAGGCAGGAATCTCGCAACCTTTCAGAACACCTGAGAATGACAGATTCACTGAAGTGGTTCATGTGTAACTCCTTCTCTGTGTCCTGGCCACACACACACACACACACACACACACACACACATGGTCAAACACACACACACACACACACACACACACACACACACACACACACACACACACACAACACACACACACACTCATACACACTCACTCACACACACACACACACACACACACACACACACACACACACACACACACTAAACTACATCTGCACCACGATGTGAGAGTGCAACAAAGATGTCAGTGTGAACAGTCCAACAAAGAAGAAAGGATGCAAGTCCAACCAAAGAGAACAGTACGCAAGCACATGAACACAGCTACTGGTGTTGGTTGAAAGACAAAGGTTACCTGGTTCTTACTCCAATACGGCTTTAGGATGCTCTACAGCAGCATAAAACAAAGAACAACACAAGGACAACTATTAGAACAGAAAACCCAATCTTAAACACATTGCAAAAGCCCCCAGGCTTTCACAAAAAAAGAGAAAAAAAAAAACATTGTTTTAATTAGAACACCTGAAATAAAACAACAATAATCAATGATTATGAGTGAATACTGATTTTCCCATTCTCACCTGTCCAAACCAATGTCGTATTCCTACAAGGCATGATCAAACGCCCTAAACTAAGACCCTCACTAACCAAAACGTTTGAGACAGCAAGGGAGCTAACCATGCCTCCAGGCTGAATGATGATACTTTTTCACCACAAGCATTCCTTCCTTCCAGATGTCCTCTGCAATCAACAAATACGGACCAGCTCCAGTCAGTCAAGTGCTCGTTGACAAATGTTTCTGTTTCAGATCTCAGTTTCACCATTTACATTGAACAATGTTCATGATGACACAAGGAATCAGTGTCTGTTGGCCCTTCATGTGATATGCTCCAAAATGTCCACACCCCACTCGGGGCAGCCAACATCGTGTCCTACACCCTTGAATGTGTCCTTCGGATCGTAAATGAAAGACCTACCAGGATGTGAAAAGCTAAAAGGGAACAAAACAAAATATAGCAATTCAGCAGAAGAACCCAGGAAGGAAGTTTCTTACCAAGGACTATTCAACAATCAGAGAAAGGGGAAAAAAGGAGCTGCCACTTACATTCAATGCCCCTTCCTCTGTTTGCAAACACATCCCCTGAATGCCTTTAGGAAGTCACCCAGACAACACCTTCCAGGTTTTCAGCTGTCTGAACACTGGCAGAATGCAGATCCAACAAACTTAACCCTTGTCAATTGGGAAAAGTGCCAGTAGGTGGCCTACCCTAGGCATCCGGAAGCACATTGACAAGTAAGCTCCCAAATCATTCAGGAAATGCAAGAATGTATAGTGCCCGGATGGCCTTATTCAAACCAGAAGCACAAGCTGTGTACTCATCACATGTTGAGTGAACAACATCACCAGAACCAACAATGATTCAGCCACACTTTGACAGGAAATAACCCCACATTTTGAGAAAGAATTAATCTGACTGGATGACTTTTAGGAAAACTAAAATTTGATGGTTGCAAATGGCCAACACCGAAGTTTCCAGCAGAGACAACTGCACGTACTGGCATGAATATAATAGAATGTACTGACTGATTCGTAAAACTAACAAGTAACCAAGTTGTTTCATAATGGCTTTCACTCTAAAATAAATTTGTTTTATGCCAATGTTATTGGGAAGTGACATCAGCAAAGCTGATCTGGTCTGGATGAAAATCAGTCAGTCGCCAACTGTAAGTTCATGACAAAGCCGTATCAAATCAAGTGCAAAACTGCTTTCCAAGAAAGATTTATTTGAAAGCACTGAAAAAAGCATGATCATTGTGTTTGAATGGACATTTTAGACTGAAATTCAATAAAACTTCATAACTGTCTGCAGTCACTCTGGACAATTAACAGTAAGGACCTGGCAAGGTTTCGTTTTACCAATCATAACTTATTTTTGGCATTCAGAAGAAAAATATCATTGATAAAAATAATTTTGCAGCTTTCAAAACAATCACAAGAACAAGTGTTGGGGTTTTTTTTCTGCCTAAAGCATAGGAATCTGCCGCACCGGACATGTCAGTGATGGACGGAGACACACTTGTTCTGGCTGATTATTGTGACCCAAACCTGTACTGTTTCCAGTTTGGTACCATTACATAGCACATGACTTGACACTGGGAGACCAAATCTTGGAAAGGCGATCACACAATACGTGATATCCAGCAGCCACTAGACATGGCAAGGACGTCAGCAGCCACTTGGCATGGCAAGGACGTCAGCAGCTGGCAGACTGAACAGTGAGGAAGTGTAGGATTCAAGGAACTCCTGGGTACATGACCTGTTGACCTCTGAGTGTCTGCTAGTTAAGGCAGAGTGTTTCACTCCAAGCATTTGTCCCCCACAACACACCGCTACCACCACATCTGACAGTGCATAGATGTGTGCACACACACACACACACACACACACACACACACACACACACACACACACACACACACACACGCATCCAGGCAAAAGTAGCAGCAGAGACCTGAAAGCATCAGCAGTGCCAGTTTCTGATCTCCTCCTGTCTCACCTTGGAGCAGTTGGTGTTGGGTCGGCCGTGCACCTGTCGGGGGGAATCGAGCAGCTCCCACTCCCCTCCTTTGTCGAAAGTGATCAGACTGCGCTGGTTCTCCACAGAGAAGGAGCCGTTGTTGGCGATCAGCTGGGACGCGATGTAGATGCCCTCAGGCCCGCCACCTTGTGGACATCGGCGAAAGTCTGGTTGGAGTAGTAGCTGGAGAGAAGACAATGGCAAAGCTGTGTCAACATGCATGTCGAGTGTTATGATGGCATCAATAATGGTTAGGCCTGGCTGCACACATGAAGGGAGGTGCTCTGAACTTGACTTGACATCAGTCACAAGTCAAACTGACATGTTTTTAACATCTTGATTTACCAGTCAAATTGTCTGCAGGCTTTGATCACCCATAAAAAAAAAGCTCTAAATGACTTAACCCCTGACTGCCACTATTTTGTATCAGTTTTGTACTTCTGCATGCTGGAGCAAAATTTAACTTTTGCAGTAGGTTCACTAATTTGATCAGTGTTCATTTATTCAAGAGTATTAGATTATTGAAAACGGCACGGACCTGAACGAACTGTCTGCTCGACTCACCATCTTGAACCAAAAATGACTCAGCCAAACCTTGCGAAGTATAATCGTCCGAACGGACGTGAGCCGGTCAGTCAGCGACCCGTGAAAGGAAGAAACCGTCCTTTAGGGTCCCTACAACTGTTTAAACCATTTTTTCTCCTTGCTCCCTTCTCCAACCTTGGAACTTTCTCTTTGAAATTTCTGACCAATTTTGGAGATCTGAGGCATTTAAATACACCACAGAAGTAAATAAAAAGAAAAGCAGAAAAAAGATCTCGGTTAAACAACACAAAGCTGAAGCACTTTTTTTCACAAACACAACAGATCCAACCTGCAACACTTCGTAATGGTTGCGGGTCATCTAGGATGGATAGATCATATATTCGTATATCAATTTTTTTTTTATCTGAATTAAAAAAGGAAAAAAATTATTTTTAAAAATTTTTTTTAAAAAACTATTCATTCAATCAATAAACATTCTATTTCACACTTTTGACACTGAAGATAAAAAGTCTACACACCTCAGCCATGAATCTTTGTGGGCCCCCTTGGGGTTGAAGTAAACAACCCGCTCCAGGGAGAGAGAGAAGCGAGTGCCCTGAACATCAGAGACGTACAGGTTGGTGTCGCTGGTGTTGTGGACCACACACAGCATCACCTGGCCTTCAGAAGCATCAGCCACATAGTAGTCCTGTGACAAAACACACTGCTTAACAAGACACTGGCTGTGAGGCGTCAGCCACACAGTAGTCCTGTGACAAACTCACTACAGACTCTCTGGCAGTGAGGCATCAGCCACACAGTAGTCCTGTGACAAAACACACTATAGACACTGGCTGTGAAGCATCAGCCACACAGTAGTCCTGTGACAAAACACACTGCTTAACAAGACACTGGCAGTGAGGCGTCAGCCACACAGTAGTCCTGTGACAAACACACACTACAGACTCTGGCAGTGAGGCATCAGCCACACAGTAGTCCTGTGACAAAACACACTACAGACACTGGCTGTGAGGCGTCAGCCACACAGTAGTCCTGTGACAAAACACACTACAGACACTGGCAGTGAGGCGTCAGCCACACAGTAGTCCTGTGACAAAACACACTACAGACACTGGCTGTGAGGCGTCAGCCACACAGTAGTCTTGTGACAAAACACACTACAGACACTGGCTGTGAGGCGTCAGCCCACACAGTAGTCCTGTGACAAAACACACTACAGACACTGGCTGTGAGGCGTCAGCCACACAGTAGTCCTGTGACAAAACACACTACAGACACTGGCAGTGAAGCGTCAGCCACACACAGTAGTCCTGTGACAAAAACACACTGCTTAACAAGACACTGGCTGTGAGGCGTCAGCCACACAGTAGTCCTGTGACAAAACACACTGCTTAACAAGACACTGGCTGTGAGGCGTCAGCCACAGAGTAGTCCTGTGACAAAACACACTGCTTAACAAGACACTGGCTGTGAGGCGTCAGCCACAGAGTAGTCCTGTGACAAAACACACACTGCTTAACAAGACACTGGCTGTGAGGCGTCAGCCACACAGTAGTCCTGTGACAAAACACACTGCTTAACAAGACACTGGCTGTGAGCGTCAGCCACACAGTAGTCCTGTGACAAAACACACTGCTTAACAAGACACTGGCTGTGAGGCGTCAGCCACAGAGTAGTCCTGTGACAAAAAAAACTATAGACACTGGCAGTGAGGCACCAGCCACACAGTAGTCCTGTGACAAAACACACTGCAGACACTGGCTGTGAGGCGTCAGCCACACAGTAGTCCTGTGACAAAAACACACTGCAGACACTGGCAGTGAGGCGTCAGCCACATAGTAGTCCTGTGACAAAACACACTGCAGACTCTGGCAGTGAGGCACCAGCACACAGTAGTCCTGTGACAAAACACACTATAGACACTGGCAGTGAGGCGTCAGCCACACAGTAGTCCTGTGACAAAACACACTACAGACACTGGCAGTGAGGCGTCAGCCACATAGTAGTCCTGTGACAAAACACACTGCAGACTCTGGCAGTGAGGCACCAGCCACACAGTAGTCCTGTGACAAAACACACTGCTTAACAAGACCACTGGCAGTGAAGCATCAGCCACAGAGTAGTCCTGTGACAAAACACACTGCAGACACTGGCTTTGAGGCGTCAGCCACACAGTAGTCCTGTGACAAAACACACTACGGACACTGGCAGTGAGACGTCAGCCACATAGTAGTCCTGTGACAAAACGCACTACGGACACTGGCAGTGAGGGCGTCAGCCACACAGTAGTCCTGTGACAAAACGCACTACAGACACTGGCTGTGAGGTGTCAGCCACACAGTAGTCCTGTGACAAAACACACTACAGACACTGGCAGTGAGGCAGCAGCCACACAGTAGTCCTGTGACAAAACACACTGCAGACACTGGCAGTGAGGCAGCAGCCACACAGTAGTCCTGTGACAAAACACACTACAGACACTGGCTTTGAGGCGTCAGCCACATAGTAGTCCTGTGACAAAACACACTGCTTAACAAGACACTGGCAGTGAGGCGTCAGCCACACAGTAGTCCTGTGACAAAACACACTACAGACACTGGCTGTGAGGCGTCAGCCACAGAGTAGTCCTGTGACAAAACACACTGCAGACACTTGCAGTGAAGCATCAGCCACACAGTAGTCCTGTGACAAAACACACACTACAGACACTGGCTGTGAGGCGTCAGCCACACAGTAGTCCTGTGACAAAACACACTGCTTAACAAGACACTGGCAGTGAGGCGTCAGCCACATAGTAGTCCTGTGACAAAACACACTGCAGACACTGGCTGTGAAGCATCAGCCACACAGTAGTCCTGTGACAAAACACACTACGGACACTGGCAGTGAGGCGTCAGCCACACAGTAGTCCTGTGACAAAACACACTACAGACACTGGCTGTGAGGCGTCAGCCACACAGTAGTCCTGTGACAAAACACACTACAGACACTGGCAGTGAGGCGTCAGCCACATAGTAGTCCTGTGACAAAACACACTGCTTAACAAGACACTGGCAGTGAGGCGTCAGCCACATAGTAGTCCTGTGACAAAACACACTACAGACACTGGCAGTGAGGCGTCAGCCACACAGTAGTCCTGTGACAAAACACACACTACAGACACTGGCAGTGAGGCATCAGCCACATAGTAGTCCTGTGACAAAACACACTACAAACTCTGGCAGTGAGGCGTCAGCCACACAGTAGTCCTGTGACAAAACACACTACAGACACTGGCAGTGTGGCGTCAGCCACACAGTAGTCCTGTGACAAAACACACTATAGACACTGGCAGTGAGGCGTCAGCCACATAGTAGTCCTGTGACAAAACACACTGCTTAACAAGACACTGGCTGTGAGGCGTCAGCCACACAGTAGTCCTGTGACAAAACACACTGCTTAACAAGACACTGGCTGTGAGGCGTCAGCCACACAGTAGTCCTGTGACAAAACACACTGCTTAACAAGACACTGGCTGTGAGGCGTCAGCCACAGAGTAGTCCTGTGACAAAACACACTATAGACACTGGCAGTGAGGCACCAGCCACACAGTAGTCCTGTGACAAAACACACTGCAGACACTGGCTGTGAGGCGTCAGCCACACAGTAGTCCTGTGACAAAACACACTGCAGACACTGGCAGTGAGGCGTCAGCCACATAGTAGTCCTGTGACAAAACACACTGCAGACTCTGGCAGTGAGGCACCAGCCACACAGTAGTCCTGTGACAAAACACACTATAGACACTGGCAGTGAGGCGTCAGCCACACAGTAGTCCTTTGACAAAACACACTACAGACACTGGCAGTGAGGCGTCAGCCACATAGTAGTCCTGTGACAAAACACACTGCAGACTCTGGCAGTGAGGCACCAGCCACACAGTAGTCCTGTGACAAAACACACTGCAGACTCTGGCAGTGAGGGCACCAGCCACATAGTAGTCCTGTGACAAAACACACTGCTTAACAAGACACTGGCTGTGAGGCGTCAGCCACACAGTAGTCCTGTGACAAAACACACTATAGACACTGGCAGTGAGGCACCAGCCACACAGTAGTCCTGTGACAAAACACACTGCAGACACTGTGGCTGTGAGGCGTCAGCCACACAGTAGTCCTGTGACAAAACACAACACACTGCAGACACTGGCAGTGAGGCGTCAGCCACATAGTAGTCCTGTGACAAAACACACTGCAGACTCTGGCAGTGAGGCACCAGCCACACAGTAGTCCTGTGACAAAACACACTATAGACACTGGCAGTGAGGCGTCAGCCACACAGTAGTCCTGTGACAAAACACACTACAGACACTGGCAGTGAGGCGTCAGCCACATAGTAGTCCTGTGACAAAACACACTGCAGACTCTGGCAGTGAGGCACCAGCCACACAGTAGTCCTGTGACAAAACACACTGCAGACTCTGGCAGTGAGGCACCAGCCACATAGTAGTCCTGTGACAAAACACACTGCTTAACAAGACACTGGCAGTGAAGCATCAGCCACAGAGTAGTCCTGTGACAAAACACACTGCAGACACTGGCTTTGAGGCGTCAGCCACACAGTAGTCCTGTGACAAAACACACTACGGACACTGGCAGGTGAGACGTCAGCCACATAGTAGTCCTGTGACAAAACGCACTACGGACACTGGCAGTGAGGCGTCAGCCACACAGTAGTCCTGTGACAAAACGCACTACAGACACTGGCTGTGAGGTGTCAGCCACACAGTAGTCCTGTGACAAAACACACTACAGACACTGGCAGTGAGGCAGCAGCCACACAGTAGTCCTGTGACAAAACACACTACAGACACTGGCAGTGAGGCGTCAGCCACATAGTAGTCCTGTGACACAAAACACACTGCTTAACAAGACACTGGCAGTGAGGCGTCAGCCACACAGTAGACCTGTGACAAAACACACTACAGACACTGGCTGTGAGGCGTCAGCCACAGAGTAGTCCTGTGACAAAACACACTGCAGGCACTGGCCGTGAAGCATCAGCCACACAGTAGTCCTGTGACAAAACACACTACAGACACTGGCTGGCTGTGAGGCGTCAGCCACACAGTAGTCCTGTGACAAAACACACTGCTTAACAAGACACTGGCAGTGAGGCGTCAGCCACATAGTAGTCCTGTGACAAAAAACACACTGCAGACACTGGCTGTGAAGCATCAGCCACACAGTAGTCCTGTGACAAAACACACTACGGACACTGGCAGTGAGGCGTCAGCCACACAGTAGTCCTGTGACAAAACACACTACAGACACTGGCTGTGAGGCGTCAGCCACACAGTAGTCCTGTGACAAAACACACTACAGACACTGGCAGTGAGGCGTCAGCCACACAGTAGTCCTGTGACAAAACACACTACAGACACTGGCAGTGAGGCGTCAGCCACACAGTAGTCCTGTGACAAAACACACTACAGACACTGGCAGTGAGGCGTCAGCCACACAGTAGTCCTGTGACAAAACACACTACAGACTCTGGCAGTGAGGCGTCAGCCACACAGTAGTCCTGTGACAAAACACACTACAGACACTGGCAGTGTGGCGTCAGCCACACAGTAGTCCTGTGACAAAAACACACTATAGACACTGGCAGTGAGGCGTCAGCCACATAGTAGTCCTGTGACAAAACACACTGCTTAACAAGACACTGGCTGTGAGGCGTCAGCCACACAGTAGTCCTGTGACAAAACACACTGCTTAACAAGACACTGGCTGTGAGGCGTCAGCCACAGAGTAGTCCTGTGACAAAAGACACTATAGACACTGGCAGTGAGGCACCAGCCACACAGTAGTCCTGTGACAAAACACACTGCAGACACTGGCTGTGAGGCGTCAGCCACACAGTAGTCCTGTGACAAAACACACTGCAGACACTGGCAGTGAGGCGTCAGCCACATAGTAGTCCTGTGACAAAACACACTGCAGACTCTGGCAGTGAGGCACCAGCCACACAGTAGTCCTGTGACAAAACACACTATAGACACTGGCAGTGAGGCGTCAGCCACACAGTAGTCCTTTGACAAAACACACTACAGACACTGGCAGTGAGGCGTCAGCCACATAGTAGTCCTGTGACAAAACACACTGCAGACTCTGGCAGTGAGGCACCAGCCACACAGTAGTCCTGTGACAAAACACACTGCAGACTCTGGCAGTGAGGCACCAGCCACATAGTAGTCCTGTGACAAAACACACTACAGACACTGGCAGTGAGGCACCAGCCACATAGTAGTCCTGTGACAAAACACACTACGGACACTGGCAGTGAGGCGTCAGCCACATAGTAGTCCTGTGACAAAACACACTGCTTAACAAGACACTGGCAGTGAAGCATCAGCCACAGAGTAGTCCTGTGACAAAACACACTACAGACACTGGCTGTGAGGCGTCAGCCACATAGTAGTCCTGTGACAAAACACACTACAGACTCTGGCAGTGAGGCGTCAGCCACACAGTAGTCCTGTGACAAAACACACTACAGACACTGGCAGTGAAGCATCAGCCACAGAGTAGTCCTGTGACAAAACACACTGCAAACACTGGCAGTGAGGCACCAGCCACACAGTAGTCCTGTGACAAAACACACTACAGACACTGGCTTTGAGGCATCAGCCACACAGTAGTCCTGTGACAAAACACACTACGGACACTGGCAGTGAGACGTCAGCCACATAGTAGTCCTGTGACAAAACACACTACGGACACTGGCAGTGAGGCGTCAGCCACACAGTAGTCCTGTGACAAACGCACTACAGACACTGGCTGTGAGGCGTCGGCCACACAGTAGTCCTGTGACAAAACACACTACAGACACTGGCAGTGAAGCATCAGCCACACAGTAGTCCTGTGACAAAACACACTGCAGACACTGGCAGTGAGGCGTCAGCCACATAGTAGTCCTGTGACAAAACACACTGCAGACTCTGGCAGTGAGGCACCAGCCACACAGTAGTCCTGTGACAAAACACACTATAGACACTGGCAGTGAGGCGTCAGCCACACAGTAGTCCTGTGACAAAACACACTACAGACACTGGCAGTGAGGCGTCAGCCACATAGTAGTCCTGTGACAAAAACACACTGCAGACTCTGGCAGTGAGGCACCAGCCACACAGTAGTCCTGTGACAAAACACACTGCTTAACAAGACACTGGCAGTGAAGCATCAGCCACAGAGTAGTCCTGTGACAAAACACACTGCAGACACTGGCTTTGAGGCGTCAGCCACACAGTAGTCCTGTGACAAAACACACTACGGACACTGGCAGTGAGACGTCAGCCACATAGTAGTCCTGTGACAAAACGCACTACGGACACTGGCAGTGAGGCGTCAGCCACACAGTAGTCCTGTGACAAAACGCACTACAGACACTGGCTGTGAGGTGTCAGCCACACAGTAGTCCTGTGACAAAACACACTACAGACACTGGCAGTGAGGCAGCAGCCACACAGTAGTCCTGTGACAAAACACACTACAGACACTGGCTTTGAGGCGTCAGCCCACATAGTAGTCCTGTGACAAAACACACTGCTTAACAAGACACTGGCAGTGAGGCGTCAGCCACACAGTAGTCCTGTGACAAAACACACTACAGACACTGGCTGTGTGAGGCGTCAGCCACAGAGTAGTCCTGTGACAAAACACACTGCAGACACTTGCAGTGAAGCATCAGCCACACAGTAGTCCTGTGACAAAACACACTACAGACACTGGCTGTGAGGCGTCAGCCACACAGTAGTCCTGTGACAAAACACACTGCTTAACAAGACACTGGCAGTGAGGCGTCAGCCACATAGTAGTCCTGTGACAAAACACACTGCAGACACTGGCTGTGAAGCATCAGCCACACAGTAGTCCTGTGACAAAACACACTACGGACACTGGCAGTGAGGCGTCAGCCACACAGTAGTCCTGTGACAAAACACACTACAGACACTGGCTGTGAGGCGTCAGCCACACAGTAGTCCTGTGACAAAACACACTACAGACACTGGCAGTGAGGCGTCAGCCACATAGTAGTCCTGTGACAAAACACACTGCTTAACAAGACACTGGCAGTGAGGCGTCAGCCACATAGTAGTCCTGTGACAAAACACACTACAGACACTGGCAGTGAGGCGTCAGCCACACAGTAATCCTGTGACAAAACACACTACAGACACTGGCAGTGAGGCATCAGCCACATAGTAGTCCTGTGACAAAACACACTACAAACTCTGGCAGTGAGGCGTCAGCCACACAGTAGTCCTGTGACAAAACACACTACAGACACTGGCAGTGTGGCGTCAGCCACACAGTAGTCCTGTGACAAAACACACTATAGACACTGGCAGTGAGGCGTCAGCCACATAGTAGTCCTGTGACAAAACACACTGCTTAACAAGACACTGGCTGTGAGGCGTCAGCCACACAGTAGTCCTGTGACAAAACACACAGCTTAACAAGACACTGGCTGTGAGGCGTCAGCCACACAGTAGTCCTGTGACAAAACACACTGCTTAACAAGACACTGGCTGTGAGGCGTCAGCCACAGAGTAGTCCTGTGACAAAACACACTATAGACACTGGCAGTGAGGCACCAGCCACACACAGTAGTCCTGTGACAAAACACACTGCAGACACTGGCTGTGAGGCGTCAGCCACACAGTAGTCCTGTGACAAAACACACTGCAGACACTGGCAGTGAGGCGTCAGCCACATAGTAGTCCTGTGACAAAACACACTGCAGACTCTGGCAGTGAGGCACCAGCCACACAGTAGTCCTGTGACAAAACACACACTATAGACACTGGCAGTGAGGCGTCAGCCACACAGTAGTCCTTTGACAAAACACACTACAGACACTGGCAGTGAGGCGTCAGCCACATAGTAGTCCTGTGACAAAACACACACTGCAGACTCTGGCAGTGAGGCACCAGCCACACAGTAGTCCTGTGACAAAACACACTGCAGACTCTGGCAGTGAGGCACCAGCCACATAGTAGTCCTGTGACAAAAACACACTGCTTAACAAGACACTGGCTGTGAGGCGTCAGCCACACAGTAGTCCTGTGACAAAACACACTATAGACACTGGCAGTGAGGCACCAGCCACACAGTAGTCCTGTGACAAAACACACTACAGACACTGGCTGTGAGGCGTCAGCCACACAGTAGTCCTGTGACAAAACACACTGCAGACACTGGCAGTGAGGCGTCAGCCACATAGTAGTCCTGTGACAAAACACACTGCAGACTCTGGCAGTGAGGCACCAGCCACACAGTAGTCCTGTGACAAAACACACTATAGACACTGGCAGTGAGGCGTCAGCCACACAGTAGTCCTGTGACAAAACACACTACAGACACTGGCAGTGAGGCGTCAGCCACATAGTAGTCCTGTGACAAAACACACACTGCAGACTCTGGCAGTGAGGCACCAGCCACACAGTAGTCCTGTGACAAAACACACTGCAGACTCTGGCAGTGAGGCACCAGCCACATAGTAGTCCTGTGACAAAACACACTGCTTAACAAGACACTGGCAGTGAAGCATCAGCCACAGAGTAGTCCTGTGACAAAACACACTGCAGACACTGGCTTTGAGGCGTCAGCCACACAGTAGTCCTGTGACAAAACACACTACGGACACTGGCAGTGAGACGTCAGCCACATAGTAGTCCTGTGACAAAACGCACTACGGACACTGGCAGTGAGGCGTCAGCCACACAGTAGTCCTGTGACAAAACGCACTACAGACACTGGCTGTGAGGTGTCAGCCACACAGTAGTCCTGTGACAAAACACACTACAGACACTGGCAGTGAGGCAGCAGCCACACAGTAGTCCTGTGACAAAACACACTACAGACACTGGCAGTGAGGCGTCAGCCACATAGTAGTCCTGTGACAAAACACACTGCTTAACAAGACACTGGCAGTGAGGCGTCAGCCACACAGTAGACCTGTGACAAAAACACACTACAGACACTGGCTGTGAGGCGTCAGCCACAGAGTAGTCCTGTGACAAAACACACTGCAGGCACTGGCCGTGAAGCATCAGCCACACAGTAGTCCTGTGACAAAAAACACACTACAGACACTGGCTGTGAGGCGTCAGCCACACAGTAGTCCTGTGACAAAACACACTGCTTAACAAGACACTGGCAGTGAGGCGTCAGCCACATAGTAGTCCTGTGACAAAACACACTGCAGACACTGGCTGTGAAGCATCAGCCACACAGTAGTCCTGTGACAAAACACACTACGGACACTGGCAGTGAGGCGTCAGCCACACAGTAGTCCTGTGACAAAACACACTACAGACACTGGCTGTGAGGCGTCAGCCACACAGTAGTCCTGTGACAAAACACACTACAGACACTGGCAGTGAGGCGTCAGCCACACAGTAGTCCTGTGACAAAACACACTACAGACACTGGCAGTGAGGCGTCAGCCACACAGTAGTCCTGTGACAAAACACACTACAGACACTGGCAGTGAGGCGGCGTCAGCCACACAGTAGTCCTGTGACAAAACACACTACAGACTCTGGCAGTGAGGCGTCAGCCACACAGTAGTCCTGTGACAAAACACACTACAGACACTGGCAGTGTGGCGTCAGCCACACAGTAGTCCTGTGACAAAACACACTATAGACACTGGCAGTGAGGCGTCAGCCACATAGTAGTCCTGTGACAAAACACACTGCTTAACAAGACACTGGCTGTGAGGCGTCAGCCACACAGTAGTCCTGTGACAAAACACACTGCTTAACAAGACACTGGCTGTGAGGCGTCAGCCACACAGTAGTCCTGTGACAAAACACACTGCTTAACAAAACACTGGCTGTGAGGCGTCAGCCACAGAGTAGTCCTGTGACAAAACACACTATAGACACTGGCAGTGAGGCACCAGCCACACAGTAGTCCTGTGACAAAACACACTGCAGACACTGGCTGTGAGGCGTCAGCCACACAGTAGTCCTGTGACAAAACACACTGCAGACACTGGCAGTGAGGCGTCAGCCACATAGTAGTCCTGTGACAAAACACACTGCAGACTCTGGCAGTGAGGCACCAGCCACACAGTAGTCCTGTGACAAAACACACTATAGACACTGGCAGTGAGGCGTCAGCCACACAGTAGTCCTTTGACAAAACACACTACAGACACTGGCAGTGAGGCGTCAGCCACATAGTAGTCCTGTGACAAAACACACTGCAGACTCTGGCAGTGAGGCACCAGCCACACAGTAGTCCTGTGACAAAACACACTGCAGACTCTGGCAGTGAGGCACCAGCCACATAGTAGTCCTGTGACAAAACACACTACAGACACTGGCAGTGAGGCACCAGCCACATAGTAGTCCTGTGACAAAACACACTACGGACACTGGCAGTGAGGCGTCAGCCACATAGTAGTCCTGTGAAAAAACACACTGCTTAACAAGACACTGGCAGTGAAGCATCAGCCACAGAGTAGTCCTGTGACAAAACACACTACAGACACTGGCTGTGAGGCGTCAGCCACATAGTAGTCCTGTGACAAAACACACTACAGACTCTGGCAGTGAGGCGTCAGCCACACAGTAGTCCTGTGACAAAACACACTACAGACACTGGCAGTGAAGCATCAGCCACAGAGTAGTCCTGTGACAAAACACACTGCAAACACTGGCAGTGAGGCACCAGCCACACAGTAGTCCTGTGACAAAACACACTACAGACACTGGCTTTGAGGCGTCAGCCACACAGTAGTCCTGTGACAAAACACACTACGGACACTGGCAGTGAGACGTCAGCCACATAGTAGTCCTGTGACAAAACACACTACGGACACTGGCAGTGAGGCGTCAGCCACACAGTAGTCCTGTGACAAAACGCACTACAGACACTGGCTGTGAGGCGTCGGCCACACAGTAGTCCTGTGACAAAACACACTACAGACACTGGCAGTGAAGCATCAGCCACACAGTAGTCCTGTGACAAAACACACTGCAGACACTGGCAGTGAGGCGTCAGCCACACAGTAGTCCTGTGACAAAACACACTACAGACACTGGCAGTGAAGCATCAGCCACACAGTAGTCCTGTGACAAAACACACTACAGACACTGGCAGTGAGGCGTCAGCCACACAGTAGTCCTGTGACAAAACACACTACAGACACTGGCAGTGAGGCGTCAGCCACATAGTAGTCCTGTGACAAAACACACTGCTTAACAAGACACTGGCAGGGGCGCAGGAGAAGCGGGGAAGGGGGTGTCACCTATATATTGTCAAACATTCGCAACAGAACGGTCAGCAACACTGCCCCTCCAGCAGTCAATCAGGGGCCAATTCCAGGCTAACATCTCCTCCTTCTTCCCTCCCCCACCCCTCCCCCCCCCCCCCCCAACTTCCCAGAAGAATAACCACACCTTACCACAGCTGGATAAATCGATGTCAGGTGTACGCTAAATCCACTCCATGACTGCCATCCACCCTTCACCCTCCTTCCTCCCTCTGATCCTTTTATTTTTTTTTTTTAACCTACCTTTCACTTTTCCAGATTTCAATCACAGTATTAAATCACTTATTTTTATCCTATACATTCTTCAAGTCTCATGGCTTAGCAGATGAGAGAAAGAGAGAGAGAGAGAGAGGTGTGTGTGTGTGTGTGTGTGTGTGTGTGTGTGTGTGTGTGTGTGTCTGCGCGCGTGCGTGTGCGCGCACGTGTGCGTGTGTGTGTGAGTGTGTCCAAATGTATTGTGGATGTAAGAGTATACGTGTCTTTATATATAGGTGTGTGGAACTGTGGGGATAACTGGAGATTAGGGTATTTTGATGCCAATTTTTGCTGCCTTTTTTTCTTTTTTCTCTTCTTCTTTTCTTAACAAAGATTCCATCAGGTTGGAAAATATACTAAAAAAAAAATAAAAAAAAAAAAGAAAAGATTGCACCCCATGGTCAGAATCAGAACTGGCACTGAGGTCAGCATTGCAATGGTTGCTTTGTCATGGACTTAATCTTTATCATAGTCATCAAAGCAGTGGTGCTGATGGCTAATTCACTCACAGAGTGCCCATGCTGGATGGGAAACTGGGCGTTGGCGAAGTCTTGGCGTTTGTAGGACACCCAGAACTGCAGAGAGCCTTCGGGGTGGTGAGAGCCAAACAGATGCTGAAACACAAGTGGTGAGACAACACTGGTTACTGAGCACTGCAGGCATGGAACACACAAATCACTTACTTTTTAATTTCTCATCCCCGTTCTGCCCCATCAGTATCATCACCGTCAGTCCCCCCACTACACTTCCCGCACAGTCATACATGGCCAGTCAGCAGGAAACAGGAGTACGATTTCCAATGAAGATTTCCAAGGAGATTATGCACATCATCACCAGAACCTTTATCCTAAAGCACTCAAAGAACATTTCCCAGAAAACCTCAATGTTCCTGATAACACACAGTGGGTGTCTGCTGCGCACTGATTTCACATCTGCAAAAGATCTTTTTTTTTTTTTTTGATCATGGCTTACAATGCCATTCTACACATGCAAGACCCACTGACCTGTTTCCACACCTCCAAGACTGACTGGCAACATGTGGAAAATAAAAAACCGTTTTTAACACCCAGGTTCTGTCCCTTGGTGTTTGTATGACAACACTTGCACAGTTGCATCTGACGTCATTTCTCTTTCAGGAGATGATCCAGTCCAGGTTTTCCTATCTTATCTTAGGCATAAACGATGGGAACAGACCTTCCAAGCTGAATTTCTGCACAGCTCTATCTGCCAATGCTCCACTGAAATGTGTTGACAACCACCCCCCATAGACGTTGTCTCAGTGACATTACTTTACACATAGGCTAACGCAAAATTAAACTTGAAAAAAGATATGCAACAGCCTTGAAAGGACCAGTCGCCTATCCTCTCTTCCCCAACTCCCTCCCCCTCTCCCCAACCATATTTTACTCTGTATTCCTCTCTTCCCCAACTCCCTCCCCCCCCTCTCCCCAACCATATTTTACTCTGTATTCCTCTCTTCCCCAACTCCCTCCCCCTCTCCCCAACCATATTTTACTTTGTATTTCTCTCTCTCTCCAACTCCCTCCCCCTCTCCCCAACCATATTTTACTCTGTATTCCTCTCTTCCCCAACTCCCTCCCCCTCTCCCCAACCATATTTTACTTTGTATTTCTCTCTTCCCCAACTCCCTCCCCCTCTCCCCAACCATATTTTACTTTGTATTTCTCTGTCTCAATAAGAACAATACATGATTTTTGTCATTTTCACAAGTGACATTAACAACAACAAAAAATTTAGAAAGGAAAACCAAGAACCAAAACAGTCAGGGCTGTACATGGCAAAGAAACATGACACCATCTACACATCCATGTTCCCTCTGACCCCTGTCTATGTCCCAGGTCAACTGATGTACCTGTCTCTTCGTGGCAAACAAATACTCGTCCTGGATCTGGAAATCTTCCACTCCCTGGATGACAGTCCCAATGCGGTCACCGGTGAAGTAGTTGTGACTGCGCAGCACGGCATTGCCCCCACTGCCCCGCTTCTCCTCCACATAGACCGTGTTTTCTTGGTCATAGGGCAACACCCCCCTGCAGACAGACAGTAGGGTCAACGTCCAATGTGGAAAGTAACAGCAGAGACAGATGGTAGGGTCAATATCCAATGTGGAAAGTAACAGCTGAGACAGATGGTAGGGTCAATACCCAATGTGGAAAGTAACAGCTGAGACAGATGGTAGGGTCATACCCAAAGTCGAAAGTAACAGCTAAGACAGATGGTCCAATGTGGAAAGTAACAGCTGAGACAGATGGTCCAATGTGGAAAGTAACAGCTGAGACAGATGGTAGGGTCAATATCCAATGTGGAAAGTAACAGCTGAGACAGATGGTCCAATGTGGAAAGTAACAGCTGAGACAGATGGTTGGGTCCAATACCCAATGTTGAAAGTAACAGCTGAGACAGATGATCCAATGTGGAAAGTAACAGCTGAGACGATGGCAGGGTCAATATCCAATGTGGGAAGGAACAGCTGAGACAGATGGCAGGGTCAATATCCAAAGTTGAAAGTAACAGCTGAGACAGATGTAGAGTCAACATCCAATGTTGAAAGGAACAGCTGAGACAGATGGTAGGGTCAATATCCAATGTGGAAAGTAACAGCTGAGACAGATGGGTAGGGTCAATATCCAATGTTGAAAGGATCAGCTGAGACAGATGGTCCAATGTGGAAAGGAATAGCTGAGACAGATGGCAGGGTCAATATCCAATGTGGAAAGGAACAGCTGAGACAGATGTAGGGTCAACATCCAATGTGGGAAGGAACAGCTGAGACAGATGTAGGGTCAGCATCCAGTGTGGAAAGGAACAGCTGAGACAGATGTAGGGTCAACATCCAATGTGGGAAGGAACAGCTGAGACAGATGTAGGGTCAGCATCCAGTGTGGAAAGGAACAGCTGAGACAGATGTAGGGTCAACATCCAATGTTAAAGGAACAGCTGAGACAGATGGTCCAAGGTGCAAAGTAACACCTCTCAGGGATGCCCATTTGGCCAGCCCTGACTTAAACAAGGCTGTAATGTGTGAGAGAAAGTAACGCAGCATGTGCAGCCGCTTGCGGTCGTAACGAACACCAGGGGAGACAAACAGAGCAGCAAGATACAGGTGAAACAAATGCAAGAGGGTTAACAAAAGGCGAAATTACAGTCTGCAACTGCCAGCATACAACTTTTGTTGATCTTCATCCCAGTATCATACATTATTCTGTGTGGATGGAAGTGTCTGTCGATGTATTTGGGTCTCAAAACACAAGCAAAATCCTCTCTCAGATTCACCGACCAACACAGGCTAGCCAACAAAACTACCAAAAGCTGACAAACATACCTTATAAAAAAAAAAATGTGTAAATGTGTCATGCCATCTAAACTTGCAGGCAACAGTCAGTGCTGTACCCATGATTTCTGCTGTACCAGCTGTTGTGGTGCTAGGTTTACATTGCACATTCCTGGCTGGGAGGTTCTGGGTTCAATTCCCATTAGAGCCATTTACCTGCAGACTTTTTCTGCTCCAACTGACTCAACCCAGGTCTGAGTTTGCTACTAGTTCCACTGGGAAGACTGGAGCCCCATAGTCCAGCTTCATCCACTGAGCAGATGCCTCTCTGAGAGCCTAGATATATCATGAAAGTCAGCCCAGATATCTCATGAAAGCAAGCCTATCATGAAAGTAAGCGTAGATATATCATGAAAGTAAGCGTAGATATATCATGAAAGTAAGCGTAGATATATCATGAAAATAAGCCTGGATATATCATGACAGTAAGCCTAGATATATCATGACAGTAAGCTTGATATATCACGAAAGTGAGCGTAGATATATCATGAAAGTAAGCCTGGATATATCATGAAAGTGAGCCTTGATATATCATGAAAGTAAGCCTGGATATATCATGAAAGTGAACCTAGAAACATCATGAAAGTAAGCCTAGATATATCACGACAGTAAGCCTAGATATATTATGAAAGTAAGCCTAGATATATCATGAAAGTACGCCTGGATATATCATGAAAGTAAGCCTAGAAAATAGCACTGTCATGCAGTCTCAGACCAGAGAGAACTCCATACTCTCATCTTGATCATCCTCATCACTCATAGATCAGTACAAAAATAAAGTATCGAATCTGTGGCCCCCTATGCTCTGCTCTCATAGTGACCACATCTTTTATTTCCTCTCCATGTCTACGCCCATGGTGACTATTGATTTCCTCCCCATGTCTACGCCCATGGTGACTACTGATTTCCTCCCCATGTCTACGCCCATGGTGACTATTGATTTCCTCCCCATGTCTACGCCCATGGTGACAACTGATTTCCTCCCCATGTCTACGCCCATGGTGACTACTGATTTCCTCCCCATGTCTACGCCCATGGTGACAACTGATTTCCTCCCCATGTCTACGCCCATGGTGACTACTGATTTCCTCCCCATGTCTACGCCATGGGTGACTACTGATTTCCTCCCCATGTCTACGCCCATGGTGACTTCTGATTTCCTCCCCATGTCTACGCCCATGGTGACTACTGATTTCCTCCCCATGTCTACACCCATGGTGACTACTGATATCCTCCCCATGTCTACGCCCATGGTGACTACTGATTTCCTCCCCATGTCTACGCCCATGGTGACTATTGATTTCCTCTCCATGTCTACGCGCCCATGGTGACTATTGATTTCCTCTCCATGTCTACGCCCATGGTGACTACGTGCAGAGGTCTGCCAGTGTGTGGGGACTGTCTTTGGGTGGATGTGGTGACACCCTCTGCATGGGGACACCTACTCATAGAGATTTTAAGCAGTGATTGTCGTCAGCTGGGGGCTTAGTAGGTGGTGTCCTGCATATGTTGGATCAAAGCAGGCGACACTGAACACCACTGAAGTGACTCAGCAGCAGCGCAGTGTCTCAGGTGGGCTGTCTACTAATGACTTGACACTGATTGCTGCCTGTGTACTGCCAAAGCCTCAGCTCTGACAGGGCAAGCTACGGTGTGACTGTGAACGTGGAGGGGGTGGAGGGGAGGGAGACGGGGGGATAGAATGAAAAAAAATTTCTCCTTTTACGTTTTCTGCTCTATGATAAACATATTTTACTCTGTTCAAACATCAAACAGTAAAAAACCAAACTCTGTCCAAGTCACAAGAGACTTCTTCTTCTCTCTTGCTCAGTGTTAATGTATTTGTGTGAAAGAGCGCCAGGTCCATGCATAATGTATTCAAAATACTTGCAAACATGTTTTCCTAACATGCAGACAGTGGGACTCTACATTCTCTTAAGAACTCCAGAGTTCTCCAAGTGTGATCCCTTAGATTCCCTGTGCAGATCCAGTACAAAAAAAAAACAGTAGTTCCTGGCGTATATGGCGCCCTGAATAATCAAGAACAAGTGAGAACAGCTTTTGCTCCCAAGAACAAGTGAGAACAGCTTTTGCTCCCAAGAACAAGTGAGAACAGCTTTTGCTCCCAAGAACAAGTGAGTACAGCTTTTGCTCCCAACAAGTGAGAACAGCTTTTGCTCACAAGAACAAGTGGGAACAGCTTTTGCTCACAAGAACAAGTGAGAACAGCTTTTGCTCACAAGAACAAGTGAGAACAGCTTTTGCTCCCAAGAACAACTTTGTGAGAACTAATCTCTTTTGTTTCTCCATGTCCAGTCTGTTGTGTTGTTTCAAACTAAGCTTTTTCAAAAACTTCCTACTGTCCTCCTCTTACATTTGCCTGTTTTTATATTCCTGAAGATAGGTACCGACAGCATGGCCTACTTTGGCATGGTATGCAACAGTGACTGAACAAGTGTTTTCTCTCCATTCTGATGACAAACATGAAAGTCCATGCCAACAGTTCTGCCTGATATTAGTACTGATCTCACTGCCAGCCTTCAGGGCTTTTGACTGTCCTGACATTCCCACTGGATGGTCGATGCATGTAGCTGTGTTAACATGATAATGAAGATGACAGCACATCATATTGAGTCAGCCTGCACCATTGGTTACCAGCACACAGTACGCTCTACATAGGCTGCTTCATAATACACGGCATCCTGGCCAGAATCTGATTACATCAAAATTTCCCAGAACTCCAGAAATTACAACAGATTTTACATAATGTTCAATACTGACATTACAACATTCCCTTGGTAACCTAAACTGTTGACAGGATAATGTGTTGGTGTTGATAATAAAACGTGTCAGTAGCTCAGTCTACTTGTTGAAAATGGCAGTCATAAACTGCACTTTTAAAATCCCAAGCTGGTTAGCCTTTGCTGACCAGGAAATGTGAACCACAGTGAACAGCTTCTGCTGTAATACGTCATGCTTGATATACACACTGTGAAGTGATTTTCAGTCAAATTTCTGTCTTGAAATGAAGCACTCATTTTCACCTACCAATGAAGCAGAATTATTCACCGAGTACCCATTTCAAAACGAAACTCTTTCTTTTTAATCATAAAATTTATCTCAGTAGATTTATATTTTCATTATGTCTAAATTTGAAAGTACTTTTACAAAGTCATGAATGACAACAGTAACATTTAAAAAAAAAAAAAAAAAAAAAACACCTCCACCCCCACTCCATCCTCACCAAAATACCCCTTTACTGCTTTCTTTCTTCTCTCTTCACCACTATTCATCTCACATGCGCACACAAACACACACACACACACACACACACACACACTCTCTCTCTCTCTCTCTCTCTCTCTCTCTCTCTCTCTCTCTCTCTCTCTCTCTCTCTCTCTCACACACACACACACACACACAAACACACACATACACACACCACTCACACACACACAAATTTAGACATACAACTAGAGAGCAACGAGAAAGACAGAGAGGATGTAAGAGGCACACAACTATGAAATAACATACAAAACTGAACACCCCCAACACACACACACACACACACACACACACACACACACACACACACACACACGCATACACACACACACACACACACACACACACACACACACACACACACGCAAACACATATAGATGGAAGTTGCCTTAATCATAATAACTTACCAGAAAAAGGATTTCACTTCATCACGCATCAGACGCCAACTTTCCCCAAAGTCCTCTGATATGTATAACTGGAACAAAGAAAGTCCTCTGATATGTATAACTGGAACAAAGAAAGTCCTCTGATATGTATAACTGGAACAAAGAAAGTCCTCTGATATGTAGAACTGGAACAAACAAAGTCCTCTGATATGCAGAACTGGAACAAACACATCGTCAAGGAGTGGGTCATTCTACTTGTGGGACATACGCAGACCTGCACCACACTCTCAAAATGCACACACACAAACAAGCTCACCCGCATGGATTCCTAGCCAGTGGATTTCAGTAAAATAAGAGAAGCTAGCAGACACAATCAGTTCCAAAGAATGGTCTATCATCAATGTGTATGCAGCCGACATATTCAGGTTTACAGAATGTGCTATTACAAATGTGAGCCAGCCGACACAGTCAATTCTGAAGACTACTCTGTTATCAATGTGTAGCCAGCAGACATGTTCAGTTGTAAGTAATGGTCTACTATTAATGTGTTACTAATAGACACAATCAGTTCAAAAGAAAA
>JADBJO010001316.1:402500-412500 GCA_016801955.1 Conus betulinus | reverse complement strand
GTATGGGAAATGGAGTCAGAACCAATGTTAACTCCGAGTGGAAAAACCCCCTGTCCCGAAACAGCCTGGCGGAGATTCGAACCCGCAACCCCAAGATTATGGGTCCGGCGTTCTACCACTGAGCTATTCCGGCCCCCCGAAGCTGTTAAGCAATACCCAACAGAAACAAGTTCCTTCTCAAGAGCCATCAGTAAATGTTCTTTAAAGATATAGAAATTTAGAACAAAGCTTGGGAGCAAAAAAAGTCTTGTATATCAGAAAGCTGGTGGAGTCTTTGCGTCTTAATTTCTGCCTCTGAAACACACACATAAAATGCAATGATGCCTTTCGCTGCTTACAGGGAGACACTCTGCTTCCTCTGTCTACCAACTCTGTCGTGCTCTAGAACTGCTCTGACCGTTGCTTTGACTGGCCGCTGATGAGGAAGGATCCATTTCAAAGTCTTCTGATGGACTTTGAATCACCTGCCTACAAGACCTTGGAAACTTTCTGAACAGCAAAAAGTCTGAGAGCAAAGGTTTTTCTTCCTCAACTCCCTCGACTCCTAAACATTAAGCCCCACTGCTTGTTTTTTGTCTGGTTTCAGGTTTCGTTGTAGTTGTTGTTGTTGCCATACCCTGGCTTGAAGACTCCAGGGATCATCCAAACAGCCGAAGTACTTGAACACTATAGTACAAATGCATCAGCTGGGGATGAGAACAATCCGTGTGTGATTGTTTTTTTGATTACCCTGCCACATGAGCAGCCACACTCTCCGACTTTGGGGGATTTTGGAGACTGATAATGTTATGCTAGGAGCTTGTCACAACTGAAGACAATCCCTGCATAACTATGCTAAAGCATAACACCATTTTGATGTAGTCTTGGTGTTCTAGCCTACATCAATTGGCCTGACGCAGCCTTAATAAAGCCAAGTGGGTTTCAGGTTTCAAATCACTGTCATGACCTAGGATGGTTTTGCTTTGATAATCCTTCACCTTCAGTTGTTTAGTTTGCGGTGTGATGTGGAAGCCCTGTTTTGAGTTGTAATGTTCATCTCTCCCTTACCCACCCACCATGTAATCTAAGGGGCCAGAAGACTTTGTCTTGATCCCTTCCAGACTTCATGAGGGATATACAACAGACAGAAGGCCACCAACACTGGCTTTCCTGGTCAGGCCCAGCTATGGCAGACACACAGCCAAGCACCACAGCAGTTACTTGGCCAGCTGGGGAACACCCCGTCTTGATCAAGCTGCACTCAGGTTGCTGACTGATGTACCCCCTGTCTAGGTGAAACTCAAATTCAGAGATGTGTTGCGAGACCTTGCTCTCTCACCCCCACCACCATCTCATTCCTCTCTGTCACAGCATGCTCCGCACAGCATGCCTGCAAGGTCTACAGAAGACCACAGACAAATGAAGAATGTGGGACAGAAGAGAAGAAGAGGGGGGACAAAAGAAAAGATCCACTGGAAAATGCAGAAGACAGCACACATAGAAGACAGGTCAAGAAGAGGGGGACAAAAGAAAAGATCCACTGGAAAATGCAGAAGACAGCACACATGGAAGACAGGTCATAGTTAGTCTGCACTTTCATCCTTATCCTCGGAGACCTGGCCTGGGACATTGAATTCTACCCTGTGCTCAGGCCAAACAGAACTTGACTTCAAAAGAACTAGATCTGTCGCCTTCCATTTAAGTATTGATGCCCCCTGTCAGCACGGCCTAATGGATCAGTGGGCCATGCAACCCCCTGGACCATGACATCAGGTCACAACACCATCACCATGTGTGTGTGTGTGTCCAGGGGGTGAGTCATAAAGCAATAAGCTGCACTGTGTGATGGTCATTAACATGTGACACCACAGGGAGTTGGTGACTTCAGCATTTCTAGTGTCTGCTCTTTGTGCTGCTGTTTGTGTGTGTGTGTGTGTGTGTGTGTGTGTGTGTGTGTGTGTGTGTGTGTGTGTGTGTGTGTGTGTGTTTGCATGCATACGTGTGTGTGCATAGGTGTGTGTATATGTATGTATCTGTCTCAAACATGTGAGAGTGAGTTTGTCTGCCAAGTGCTTGTGTATGTGTGTGCATGTTTGTGTGTGCATGTGTGTGTGTGAATATGTTTGTGGTGTGTGTGTGTGTGTGTGTGTGTGTGTGTGTGTGTGTGTTTTTCTGTGTGTGTGTGTGTGTGTGTGCGTACATTTGGGAGTGTGTGTGTGTGTGATATGTAATATGTGTGTGTGTGGCTGTGTGTGTGTGTGTGTGTGTCCACTTAGCACCACTACGTGTCCTTGCGCGCGCGCAAGTGTACAGTGTGTGTGTGGTGTGTGTGTGTGTGTGTGTGTGAGACTGAGTGTGTGTGTGTGTGTGTATGTGTGACTGTGTGTCTGTGTCCCTCCGACTCTGTGTGTCCAGTCCCTCCGACTCTGTGTGTGTGTGTGTGTATTGTGTGTGTGTGTCCTAAAAGCAGATACAACATGGCTATGTGTGTGTACTGTGGCTATTCCACTTACACCACTAACATCCTAAAAGCATAAACATGGCTATGGTGAGTACTGTGGCTATTCCACTTACAAAACATGTGAGAGTGAGTTTGGCTTTGTGAGTACTGTGTACCACTTACAGTGCTAACTTTTCCAGCCAATACAACATGCTATGGTGAATATGAATGAATGTGTGTGTTCCAGTACAACATGGCTATGGTGAGTACTGTGGCTATTCCACTTACACCACTAACTTACTTCCAGTGTGTGTGAGTACTGTGTGTCTGTGTCCCTCTGACTCTGTGTGTGTATGGTGTGTGTACTGTGGCTATTCCACTTGTGTGTGTGTGTGTGTGCGTGTGCGTGTGTGGCTATGTGTGTGTGTGCTGTAGGCTATTCTGTTCATTACCACCTACTGTACTTCCAGCCAATACAACATGGCTATGGTGAGTACTGTGGCTATTCCACTTACACCACTAACTTACTTCCCAGCCAATACAACATGGCTATGGTGAGTACTGTGGCTATTCCAGAAGACTAAAACCAAAAAAAAAAAATGGCTGTCATGCGATAAATTCCACAACACACAACAGATCCTTCCTCAAGACATAACAGCAGTACTGTGGCTATTCCACTTACACCACTAACATCCTTAAAGCGGATACAACATGGCTATGATGAGTACTGTGGCTATTCCACTTACACCACCAACTTCCTTCCAGCCAATACAACATGGCTATGGTGAGTACTGTGGCTATTCCACTTACACCACCAACTTCCTTCCAGCCAATACACATGGCTATGGTGAGTACTGTGGCTATTCCACTTACACCACCAACTTCCTTCCAGCCAATACAACATGGCTATGGTGAGTACTGTGGCTATTCCACTTACACCACCAACTTCCTTCCAGCCAATACAACATGGCTATGGTGAGTACTGTGGCTATTCCACTTACACCACTAACTTCCTTCCAGCCAATACAACATGGCTATGGTGAGTACTGTGGCTATTCCACTTACACCACTAACTTCCTTCCAGCCAATACAACATGGCTATGGTGAGTACTGTGGCTATTCCACTTACACCACCAACTTCCTTCCAGCCAGATACAACATGGCTGTGGTGAGTACTGTGGCTATTCCACTTACACCACTAACTTCCTTCCAGCCAATACAACATGGCTATGGTGAGTACTGTGGCTATTCCACTTACATCACTAACATCCCAACTTCCTAAAAGCAGATACAACATGGCTATGGTGAGTACTGTGGGTGAGTACTTATTCCACTTACACCACTAACATCCTAAAAGCAGATACAACATGGCTATGGTGAGTACTGTGGCTATTCCACTTACACCACTAACATCCTAAAACCAGCCAATACAACATGGCTATGGTGAGTACTGTGGCTATTCCACTTACACCACTAACATCCTAAAAGCCAGATACAACATGGCTATGGTGAGTACTGTGGCTATTCCACTTACACCACCAACCAACTTCCTTCCAGGCAATACAACATGGCTATTCCATGGTCCTTCCAGAGTACTGTGGCTATTACTGTGGCTATTCCACTTACACCACCAACTTCCTTCCAGCCAATACAACATGGCTATGGTGAGTACTGTGGCTATTCCACTTACACCACCAACTTCCTTCCAGCCAATACAACATGGCTATGGTGAGTACTGTGGCTATTCCACTTACACCACCAACTTCCTTCCAGCCAATACAACATGGCTATGGTGAGTACTGTGGCTATTCCACTTACACCACTAACTTCCTTCCAGCAGATACAACATGGCTATGGTGAGTACTGTGGCTATTCCACTTACATCACTAACATCCTAAAAGCAGATACAACATGGCTATGGTGAGTACTGTGGCTATTCCACTTACACCACTAACATCCTAAAAGCAGATACAACATGGCTATGGTGAGTACTGTGGCTATTCCACTTACACCACTAACATCCTAAAAGCAGATACAACATGGCTATGGTGAGTACTGTGGCTATTCCACTTACACCACCAACTTCCTTCCAGCCAATACAACATGGCTATGGTGAGTACTGTGGCTATTCCACTTACAGCACCAACTTCCTTCCAGCCAATACAACATGGCTATGGTGAGTACTGTGGCTATTCCACTTACACCACCAACTTCCTTCCAGCCAATACAACATGGCTATGGTGAGTACTGTGGCTATTCCACTTACACCACCAACTTCCTTCCAGCCAATACAACATGGCTATGGTGAGTACTGTGGCTATTCCACTTACACCACCAACTTCCTTCCAGCCAATACAACATGGCTATGGTGAGTACTGTGGCTATTCCACTTACACCACCAACTTCCTTCCAGCCAATACAACATGGCTATGGTGAGTACTGTGGCTATTCCACTTACACCACTAACATCCTAAAAGCAGATACAACATGGCTATGGTGAGTACTGTGGCTATTCCACTTACACACTAAACATCCTCACAGTGGATAAACTTGGCTGTGATGAGTACTCTGGCCATTCCACTTAATTCTCCACCTTCCAACTTCAATAAAATGAGAAGAAAAAAAAAAAAAAAACGGGCTGTTGAAAATCTGTTGAATACAACAGAAAACAGTGGTCCAGATCTCCAGCAGGTGGAGGTCAGCAAGTCCCACCCGCAGTATCAAAGATACACCAACAGCTGGAACTTGGGGGTGTTTTGTGGGTGGGTGGGTGGGTGGGGGGGGGGGGGGGGGGGGGGGGGGGTCGGGGGGGGGGGGGGGGGGGGGGGGGGGGGGGGGGGGGGGGGGGGGGGGGGGGGGGGGGGTCCACAACCACAATCCAATGATCCCCAAGAGAGCCAGCAAAAGGGCAGAAAAAGGAGACTGGAAGAGAACATTACAAAGAGGTCAGTTACCAAAAGTGGCTTGTAAATAATGAATCCAAATAAAAGAAACCTAAGACTGCCAGCAAAGGACAGACAAGGAGAAGAGAAGGGAAACATTACAGAGAGTTAAGTTACCGAAAGTGAGTGGAAAATGATCAAATAAAAGAACCATAATCTATGTTTGAAGGTTCAAAAAAAAAAAAAAAAAAAAAAAATGAATGAAAGGGTAATCACTCGGATACAAAAGATACCATGACAAAAGACAGAAGTCAATTTGAATAAAATAAGTTTCAAAGTGTAATGCCTGCATGTAGAAGTCAAACCATGAAAATAAAGGTTGAAGGACTAAGCCGCCAGATCGCCATAACCACTTCACAACAACCGGCCTCAGCCTGAAGTTTTTCCACAGGTCTGTTGTTCTTCTTCAGGCACGACAACAACAAGCAAAGAAAAAAGTACAGAATTAAACATGTTACAAGTAGGAAAAAAACAAGTGAGGTCAGAACAAGGGTCAGCTGCTATAGGAAAATGATCAAACTGGTATGGGGGCAGGAGTTTCAGAGTATAATGACGGCTGGCAGAAGTCCCAAACATGACCACAAATGTTGAATTGAAGTACCGAGCAGCAGGCAGGACAACAAGAAGCAGACAAACAACAGAAATAAACATGAAAAGGGGGAAAAAAACACGGAGGGCCAGTAAGTATCCAGTCACTGTGAAAACGATGTTATTAAAGGGATGGGGCCGGGAGGAAGGAGGTGAGGAGAGGGGAGACATGATGAAAAAGATGACGATGAAATATCAATTGATAATTAAATCCTTTACTGACAGCAATGGGAATCAACTAGCTCCATGTTATGAACAGAACCATTTGCTTAGATGACCAGAGTCCACTTTCATGTTCTGGATGAAAACTTCTGAACAGTCCCTGACTTCAGCAGTTGTAGCAGTCCACCTACAGTATCAAATACAGACCAAAGCCTGTAATTCTGCGGTGTTTCCAATACCACATGGGAAAACTTCACAATCCAATGACCTCCAAGACAGGTTGTAAAGGACAGAGGTCATGGATGAGAATGATACAAAGAAATGTGACCACAAGTGAGTCGTAAATAATCAAATTAAAGAACCATGTGTAAGCCTGTGTTTGAAGAGCCCAAACAAATAAAAGGGAAATGATCTGGACACACAAGATAACAACAGAAGGTAACAGCAATGTTTGTTATGTTCATTTGTTTTCATGCCATGATTGTTGGAAGGCAGCTTGTGTGTGCATTCCCTGTTTGTATAATATCACTTTTTGCCAGTAATAAGTATTAACCAGTAAAAAAGTTCTGCCCAGCATAATACTTTGCAAAAGCAGAATGTGGGGACTTGCATGATGTCAGACATAAAGACTTTACAGCACACTCCATGAAAATCTTCCTCAAAGGTCTCCCACAAGATGTGATTTTTAAGTATCAGAAAGACACACTTATTTTTCATCTGATGTAAGTGCTTAAGGGGAAAAAAAAAAATTAGGCGTGTTTTAAAAACCTGTTTTAAACAGCTGTGTGTGTGTGCGTGTGTGTGTGTGTGTGTGTGTGTGTGTGTGTGTGTGTGTGTGTGTGTGTGTGTGTGTGTGTGTGTGTGTGTGTGTGTGTGTATGTGTTAAACAGCTCTGTGTGTGTGTGTGTGTGTGTGTGTGTGTGTGTGTGTGTGTGTGTGTGTGTGTGTGCGCACGCGCGCACGCGTGTGCATGTGTGTGTCACTGTGAGTGCATGTTGAAATCTGTTTAGAGAGCTGGGCTTCAATGATGTGACAGCCCTGATACTGTCCTTTGCAGTCAGCGGGGCTGTTAACAACATGAAGTGCACTGCAAAAGTCAGATCCCCAATTTGTTCCTGACATGCCAGTCTTAGAGACCGGCTCATTTTGCTGGGACTAGCAGTTAGATAAGAGCAGAACTTGCATCAGAAGGAAAGAACCAGTATTTTACAGTCTCCTGTACATCATGGTCAACTACAATTTCAAATCCACTGCTTTTCAAATGTGCAGTGGGCTGTTAGTACTTGATGCTACATGGAACCTACATCATACTCGTCTAGTGATGACTCTGGTTCGGTGATGCTCGCTCTGTATTCTCTGCAATGACAGCACTGTACTGGTCAGCCCTCATTGAATCTTTCATGGTTTTAGATGTAAGCTTGCCGTCATAGGGTAAAATCAACAAAAATCAATATTCTTCTCTTCAACAAATGCGCAAAAACAGATTGACCATGTGGAAAATGTACAAGGTTCTGGTCTCTCGTAAAATTCAATACATCCAGATGAAATGTACGCCCGTCCTGGGGCCCAGCTTCAGTGGACATGGGTCATATGGTGTCACCGGTTTTCATTTCTCCAAGACTGGTTCCGGCATCGATTGCTGAGTCATAATGCAGGATAATCAGAGTCCAAATCTTTTAGCACAATCACTGAATATAAATAATATACCAACTAAAACTGATGGAAGACATGCATATACGATGAAAACTGAGAGCCAGGTGAAAATCAGCTGACTTCAATATGGTTGAAGGTAAACTTGTATGAATCTATGTTATAAATGTGAATGCAATTATCGACTTCTTTGAAGCTTTCTATGGAAATTACCCAACTTACTTCTGGGCATGGACTCTGATAGAATATTCATGAATATATCAATGGCTATAAAATCTTAACGGTCCTTTGCATGCAAGATTAAAGGAAGCAAGGTCAATGACAGAAAAAACTGATCATGAAAAAGATTACATATATCAGGACATATGGGTACATGATAATCCATTCAGTTTCAGTTAGGACGTTCAATTTTATCAGTTACATCCAAACTCCTTCAATTATATATCAAAATTCCTTCAATTAGTTCCACTAACCTTTAACCTGTTGCTATGATGGTAGGTTAGTCAGTTTAAATGTTGGTTTCAATTATAGGTGAGTGCAGGCAGAATTGAATCAAGAACAAAAGCAGAAATAGTGCACCACCAAACAAAAGAACAAACAGATAATACAAGTAAACAATGCCTTTCAACTTGCTTGGTCTTCTTCAGGCAAGACAAATAACATTCAAAACAAAAGAAACAGAGGGCATACAGACAGTCACTTCTCTCTCTGAAGTGGGAGCAAAATCACACACACACACACACACACACACACACACACACACACACACACACACGCACACAGGTAATGTTTATAGCCCAGCCGAACACAAAGGGCCATATCTGGACTGAACGCATAGGCCCATATCAGGACTGACACCGCACACACACACGCACGCACGCACGCACGCACGCACGCACGCACGCACACATGCACACACACACACACAAACACACACACACACAGATGAAAAAAAAGAAGAGAAGGGGGAGTACATGTAGTTGAAAGAAAGCCAGAGTAAGAAAAGAAGTGGATCTAGATAAGTGATGAAAGAACAGATTGATATTGACAATGAAAATGAGATGGTGAAGAGTGGGAAAAAGAGAAAAAAACATTAACATTAACATAACATAAATAATGAGTAGCACGATTGCGTGTCTGTGATGAGTACTGCCAACTGGTGCTGCACGGATGGAGGATGGACAGGCATGCTGACTGGGGATGTTATCAATGCCGAGTGGGCAGAGGATCCCTAGTCTGCCAATAAGACTGATTTCCTGCATGGTACTCTGAAAGTCAAAATTGTCACTCTGTCACAGCCAAAGCCAGAGGACTTTGATATAACTGAAGCTGTGTTAGAGACAAACTGAAGTACTGAGTGACTGGTTCAGGTCAATGATGGCGGACATCAGCCAGAGGTTCAAAGATGAGCATTTCCAGTTTGTGGGATGTCTCACCTACATAGATCTTATTGCACAGTTCACAGTGATCAGCATACACAATGTTGCAGCTCTGACAAGAGAATGTACATTCACGTCATTGTACAACGCCAGACTGCACCCACTCAACCCTCTCCCCCTCTCACGCTCATCCCTCTGTCTCCCTGGCTGTGTACGTGCTGGCAAGATGGTTAAGGTGCAACGCTGACGACAACATTGTAGAGAATTTCGACCTGATTGTAGCGCAGGTCATCCCCCACCCTCTCTCTTCTTCCCCTTCTCATCAGATGAGCTGCAACAACACTTCTGAGACAGCCCGATGATTTTCCGGGCCATGCACACCAGTACGGAGCTGTCGCCACCCTGTTTTTCCTCCCCGTTCAGTCTTATTTCGTGAGTAAGGCTGCCACGATGCTGTCACCTCGGACTTATCAATGTATCATGTGAATCCCTGTGAGTGTGCTGGTTGGATGTCTTGTTTGTCATGCATGTCTGCATGTGTCGTGCAGGTGGTGGGTGATGTAACCTCAGGGGCTGAAAACTGCCAATGTCTGAGAGACTGCCCTCTCTGATCCCTGCTATGTTGCGTCACACTGCACACACTGGGAAGGACTGTCCCCTTTCAGATGAGGAACAACCCCCCACCCTCCACCTCCTCCCCCCCCCCAATCCCCTTCACTCTCTTTCCATCTTAATTCTTATTCACTGTCATGTTCTCCTGACAAGCTGTCCCTCAGACAGGCATCAGAGCCATGAGGGTTAGACTAAACCTCTATGATGGGAGATCAAGCCCCCCAGTTTCACTGATCCACCACCAGCCA
>JADBJO010001316.1:305000-397500 GCA_016801955.1 Conus betulinus | reverse complement strand
ATTTTAAAACAAAGGGTCTCAAGATATGACTTGGCAGATATCTGACCTGCGCATTAGCCCAACGCGCTGGTCAGATCTTTGGTACCTACCAAACATTCCCTGTGCAGTTAGTATCATTGTGTGTGTGTGTGGTGAGGGTAAACGTGTGTGTGTGTGTGTGTGTGTGTGTGTGTGTGTGTGTGTGTGTGTGTGTGTGTGTATGCATGGGTGGGTGGAACGGGGCTATGTATGTGTGCGCGCGCGCGCGCCACTGTAAGCTGTGCGTGTATGCGTGCGTGTGTGTGTGTGTGTGTGTGTGTGTGTGTGTGTGTGTGTGTGTGTGTCTATGCATGGGTGGGTGGAACGGGACTATGTATGTGTGTGCGCGCGCGCCACTGTATGCTGTGCGTGTATGCGTGTGTGTGTGTGTGTGTGTGTGTGTGTGTGTGTGTGTGCGCGCGCGCGCGCGCGCGCGCGTGTGTGTGTGTGTGTGTGTGTGTACATGGGCACACACCCATATGTGTGCATGAGTGTACACAAATGCAACATTGTGTGTGTGCATGTTTGCGTGTGTGTGTGGGGGGGGGGGGTGCACGTACGCACGCACGCACGCACGCACGCACGCACGCACGCATGCATGCACATACATACACACACTCAAAACATACCCACACGAAAACGTATGGACGCACGCACGACATACACTCACAGACAAACGAAACCAAATTCTCCTCCCCCCTCCCCCGTCTCTCTCTCTCTCTCTCTCTCTCTCTCTCTCTCTCTCTCTCTCTCTCTCTCTCTCTCTCTAGCGCGCACAGCGTATGCAAAAGTTTCATAAATGGAATAATGCGGCCTAGTTCACGTAAGAGTCGGACAGCTATGTTATTTAACAAATTCTTTGCTCTACGTGTTCATCAGACCCCTAAACCAAAAAGACAGAAAGAAACAAAACAAAACAAACAACAACAACAACAACAACAACAATTCCGTTAGAAAAATCTGCCTAGTGGATGAGACTTTATCAGATGTATAGCTGAACTGGCCAGCTCCGCCCATTTTCTGGGTTGGGACAAAAAAAAAACAAACTATGCAATGTTAAAGGTACAAATTTTATCATAAACACATTGAAAATACGCTTTTGTCATGGAACATTCAAGTAAAAAAATGAGATACATTAAGTTTTTGACCACAGACACACAAAAGAGATGGTTTTAAAAACCTGCCTAACCAACCATCCACCCGTATTCTGTGCAATAAATTTCGATTCCGAATAGAACTTGGCGGACTTACACAATGACTGCTGGGGGCAGAAAGATCCCCATCTGTTCTTCTGAATGGCAGCTTGAAGGTACTATGTTCTTCTCTGGTCCCAGAGTGCTTTTGTCAGAATATTGTTTACTTCAAGAACCGAATAAGGAACATCACATAGAACTGTATTCGATTTGCACATTTAAGCCTTTTTTGCACAGGTATCAGCCAGTTCATTCCCTCGAAGATTGCAGTGACGGGGTACCCATAAATATGTTATTTTTTAGAACCTCGCATATTTACTGGTGAAGTGAAAATAAAATTTCACTGACAAGATCAGGGCGACTTGATGTATTTTGAAGATGTAAAGCTGTTAAAGCAGACATGGAATCTGAAAAAAATCAGTATTCTTTCTGGTAAAACTTCCATATCAAGACTGAAATAATAGCTTTCATGACAGCAAATAACTCAGTAGTGAAAAAAAAAAAAAAAAAACTTTTGGTAATATGATTTTTTTTTTTTTTTCAATGTTAAGGGAAGGTATCACAAAAGCAGCATCAACCTCAGAAGCACTCGAAACTGAACCATCAGTGAAAATATGCAGATAAGATTCACATTCAGTGTAAATCAATTCTTTAACAAGAGAAGTAAGCAAAAGTGGATTCTCATGTTTTGTACTCCCAGTTCTTATAGAAAGGGAGTACTTTACAAAGGGAACGAAGAAATGCTGAGTGTGTCCGTGGTCAAAATGTGTTCCACTCGCTCCAGACAAAACTTCAGGGTCGATCTTTCTGAAAATTTGTACGTATGTTAATTATGGGTCACGGATGATGCCCGATGTTTTATTTTACCAGAATAGTCGTTACTAACGGCTATAACGACCCAAAACGGTTTTTCTTCTTTATGGAATATCTCAGAAAATACTGGGCCGATTTATAAGCGGTTTGGATGATCTTGTGACAAATCGGAGCCTCTTTCCATATGTAAGTGATGTAATGGTGTACATCGGTTATATAACCGTTAAAACCGTTATTTTGCCGTTATTTTTTTTTATCTATTGGTGGATTTTAATTAAATTTGGTATATAGAAAGGTTATCGCACACAAATGCTAATTCCATACAGTGTTTCAAAATCTAACCGTTTAAAACCGTTATTCTTGACATATTGTCCGATCTGGATGAAATTTGATAGGTACATAGGCTTTAGCCCAGTGAGGATTAAAATGCCAGTTTCAAAAGTGTACCTCGGTTAAATAAACCGTTAAAACCGTTATTTTGCCGTTATTCCTTATATGTTGGTGGGTTTTAATAAAATTTGGTATATAGAAAGGTTATCACACTCAAATGGTACTTCTATATAGTGTTTTAAAATTTGACTGTTTAAAAACCGCATATTCAAGATAAACTGGGTGTATGTTTATATGCTTTGCATCTTGTAGTAATATTGCCATAGGGATAGAAAATATCTGCTTGCCTCATCAACCAAACGGAGGAAGTGTATTTGGTCATTTTAACAGTATTGTCAAGAGAAAAGTCGCATGCATGTAAAAGAGGAGACACTTAATCAGATAATGAAATATATGCTGCTTTATTCCGTATCTCTATAGAAACATAGGTGCTTTCATCAAGTTCAGAAGTAATTAGGTTAGGGGCTGTTCTTGCTCGTATTGAGTAGCTACAAGCACAGAGTACCCTATGTTCATTTAAAGGCAAAACGCCTGCCTCTCTGTAAGTCATATCAATTGATGCCCATCTTGGAAACCCCAAAGCAACTTAAGTGCTAAGGAATCAATAATAGTTAACTTGTGTAAATCTGTCTTTGCTGCAGTAAAAGATATTTCTTGACCATAACTTACAATCGAACGAAAACTTGTGTAAATCTGTCTTTGCTGCAGTAAAAGATATTTCTTGACCATAACTTACAATCGAACGAACTGTCCCTAAGGCAACATGGATAACTATAGTACGCAAGCTCATGGAATGAATCATAGCGAGAAAATACGCAGGAGATTCTTGAAACAGACAAATCCTCCCTCCCAATCAAGGAGGCTATAGAACAGGTAAAGTACACGGGGAAATGCGGCCCTTTTTGCCTCTAGAGTATGTGAAGGTTTCGAAAAGGAAGGAAGAAATACTGGCAGTTGCAACAGACCTGGAAGACGCTACAAGAAAGCCCAGCTCTCGCTTCTCATGGAGCCACACCTTGACTGTGGACTCAGCAGGCCACTCACACGATGGATTGCAGCAGCACAACAGGAGCGATCTGTCATCCTGCGATTTGGAGACTGAGTGTTGACACTAACAAATGACAGTCTGATCTACAGAGCATCAAAAAAAAAAAAAAAAAAAAAAAAACTTGGGAAAGAACATAGGCATTTCAACAGCAGCTGGACAACATCGCTCAGTGATGTCAGGTACTGTAGTGTACAGCAGAAGAACCAGGCTGTTGTTTGGGCCTCAGTGGAACGGGAACACCGTAACCAAGGTCAAGCTGTATTGTCAACAGCAGAGCACACTCAGCTGTAATTTCACCGGAGATTCGTGGAAATTAAACTTGAATGTGAATAGGTCACCGCTGGTGGTGAAAATGCCACTGATTTACAGGCCATACTCGCTATTTAGACAGGCTTTGCCTGATCCCTACCTCCCTCTTCTCCCCCCCCCCCCCCCCCCCCCCCAATTTTTGCACCCCTCTTTTTCCCATCCTACCTTCTTTTATTCATTCATTTATTAATTTATTTACCTATCTATCTATCTATCCTTATTTGACTGTTCAACGCTGCGAAGCTCTTCTCTCTCTCTCTCTCTCTCTCTCTCTCTCTCTCTCTCTCTTTGGGAGTTCCCACACATACACCGAGCTCAGGAACATTTATATAGAAATATTGATATAAGACCTCGATCTCAGCGTGCTACGAAAAGTATCTGCTTCAAAATTTGTTTTAAAGACTTTATCACAAAACAACCCCAGTGCAAATGAAGTATGTTTAAATTCGGAAATAGAACTCAGAAAACGAGCCAAAGGAGGCAAAACATACAATCAGTAAAGTTTCAAACCGGAGTGACTGAGGGCGGAAAATGAAGCAAAATTTGGAAAGAGAGGGGGTTAGTTACCGCCAAGGACATAGACAAACAGAGTACAGGACTAGACATGATGCATTTCGACCTCTTGGGTCTTCTTCAGGCGAAAACAAATAACATTTGGGACAGTGGCAAGAAGAACAAGTACCCACATAGCTAGCGGCCATTTTTTATTTGGAGACGAACAGGAGAAGCGAAGCTAAGTGGCTACATTTTGTCACTGTCCTAAATGTTATTTGTTTTCGCCTGAAGAAGACCCAAGGGGTCGAAATGCATTGTGTCTAGTCCTGTACTCTGTTTGTCTGTGTCCTTGACGGTAACTAACCCCTCTCTCTTTCCAAGTTATACAATCAGTAGTTCACTCAAACACTCGTATTCTTCTAAATATTCAAAAATAAAGACGGGATAGCTATAAAACCGCCCTTTTTCTGAATTCCATGAAGGGAGCTAACCAAAGCAATATTTGTACGGATTACACAGGTTCGTCAATTAAAAAAAAAAAAGACTCCCTAAACATGTAGAGAAATTCTGTTTACAGCCATTTGGAAAATCGCCACAAAAGCTATTGATTTTTTTTTTTCACGGACGGTTCCACACTAAAAAGATGATAAGATAGGAGCAACTCTCATAATGTCCGATTTTAAAGTTGAAAAAAAAATATCATCTTGAAAGAAAGGTATCAAGGTTTAATGTTGATCTGGTCGCCATTTTAATGTCTGTCAAATCCTAGTCCGTACAAATTCTGAATCAGCTGCCAATGCGATTCACTCGCCAAACTCAACAGTCCCCTTTTGAGATGGTAACATAACTCATCATATATAATACATCTGTTATCCACTAAATATATCACTGTCACTTTTTTGGTGTCAAACTCAACCGTTCATTTTGAGATGGTAACATAACTTTATCATATAATACATCTGTTATCCACTAAAAACATATCACTGTCACTTTTTTGGTGCCAAACTCAGCAGTCCATTTTGAGATGGTAACATAACTCAGTCATATAATACATCTGTTATCCACTAAACGTATCAGTCACTTTTTTGGGTGGGTGGCCCTCTCATTGTGGTGTTTCCGCGAATGAAAGAGTCAATCAGGCTGCAGGAAGGGCTGCCTGAAGTATTTATTAAAGACTCGGTTCAACTGCGCACAACTTTGACCCGAACTGAAAAGCTGTTCAGTCATGAAAAAAAAAAAGTTGGACGAATTTTTTCCTCGTAATTTCATTTATTCTGTGATGGGTCGGCCGAATGTTCTCCAGTCACCAGGAAAATTCGGGGTGTGTTGCTGATGCTGGGGGTTAGTTTCCTTGGATTCTCTGTTCGAGTTCAAAGTCCAATATTACGTGTGTGGGTACCCTGAGTTAGGTGTTGAAGTATGAAGAAATTGGGGAGTCTTTGCGCACATCCAGGGAGGACTGACAAGTAGATATCAAACTTGTACTCCTGAGAGAGGTATGTGTCTCACCTCAACCGACGGCGATTTAGAAGGTTCTCTGGTGGAACTTAAAGTGTGGACAAGATACACAATTGAGGCTGGGCGTCGGCATCTCAGTCCAGCATAGTCGGCTCCCAGCAGCTCTCGAGGTGGTCCACTCTTCCTGAGCCTCCAAGGTGAACACTTTAGGGAAGGCTTCGGCCTGTTAGATGGTTTGCACCTTGTGAGCCATGGGTCGAAGTAAATACATGAGACATTAGGTCTTGGCTTGTGGGGAGGCCTGAGCTGCTGCCACAAGGATTAGTGTAGGGGATTCGAACATGAGTTAGAAAGAGGTGTTATGCATTCTTCTTCTTCTTCTTCTTCTTCTTCTTCTGCGTTCCAGAATCATGACTCATATTTCCAAGTTTGTTGGATGAAGGCTGCTGTTGTCTTCAGATCCTCCATTGTGCCCCAAAGCTTTGCCGCAAGTGTGGCTGCATGTGGCCAGCGCTGTGTCCGTGCATCCTGGTAAAGGGGGCAGGGCTGAAGAATGTGCTTGGGGGGTGGGGGGGGGGGGGGGGGGGCTGTCTCACAAGGGCAGTCAGGTGTGTGCCCAATACGATGGAAATGGGCTCGCAGATGGCAGTGACCAGTTCGTAGTCTGAAGACTGTGGTCTGTTGGTGTCGCTGTAGTTGGGGGCAGCTGATCATCAGGCAGGTGTCTCTGTTCTTCTTCCCAGTGTCTTTTGTAATGGCTTTTATTGACTGTTTTGGCCTCCCTATAGGAGATGGGCGGGTTTGTCTGCTTGAGCCTGCTGCCACATTTGGCAAGCCTGTCTGCCTTCTCATTTCCTGCCAGGCCGCAGTGGGCAGGGATCCACTGGACAGTCACCTGCGCTCTCTGTGACAAGCCTTTAATCTGTTGCACTGTCTCTCTCTCCAGCTTCTCACTGGGACTGTAAATTCTGGATAGTGGATTTACAGTCTGTCAGGAAAACGATGTGTGAAGGCAGGTGTTCTTCCGCACTAATGACTCTGGCAGCTTCTCTTAGAGCAGTAAGTTCAGCCCTGTAGTTTGTTGATCTTCGTCCAGCAGGCAGAAACTTTGACAGGATTCGTCCATCAGGGCGGCAGATGAGGATCCCACTTCCTCCATTTTTTTACAGCTGCATCGGCGGATCCGTCGGTGAAGATGTGGGTCCACACAGAGGCGATGTATTCTGAATGCAGCATTTCATCTCCCACACAGATTGGCAATTCTCTGTCTGAGTTCGCTGGACTCTCATTTGTCGTCGGCTCATGAGGTTACAGCAGACCTCTTCAGTACATAAAATCTCATCATCTTGGTTTTACTTCTGTGTATTTTTCTGAGCTGCTAGCAAGACGGAATGGTTTTCCTTCTCCACAAATGTTTGATATCAAAAGAAGGATACCGTCAGACAAACACAGGGAATACAATCGGTTTGATTGGTGTGAAAAGAAGTCTCTGGAGTATGGCTGCCTTAATGGCGGGATTAAAAAAAAACGGTCCTACACGTAAAACTCCCCTCCCTTTGTTGGGCAGAGGCGTCTTTCATCTGAGTATGTTACCCTCGTTACTGACATTCCAGGAGTGACCAAGAAAAGAGACCAACCCGACTACATCCTCAGGTTCCTGACACTAGAAATGCTGCATTCAGAATACCCACATCTACACCGACGGATCCGCCGATGCAGCTGTAAAAAAATGGAGGAAGTGGGATCCTCATCTGCCGCCCTGATGGACGAATCCTGTCAAAGTCTCTGCCTGCTGGATGAAGATCAACAAACTACAGGGCTGAACTTACTGCTCTAAGAGAAGCTGCCAGAGTCATTAGTGCAGAACACCCGCCTTCACGTAATGTTACGCATTAACCACACCGTATCCAGCTATTCGTGCATGTATAAAGGTTCACTAATGATTCAGCTGATCGAACCAAAATTACTATGAGACTCATCGGTTAGATTTTCACAACTCTGATTAGTGTAAGTCGTGATGTGAGTCTGAGTATGTGACCAGTGTCATTCATTTTCTCGTTGTTTCAGAAACGCTTATAGCACGCTTGGAAAATCAGTTAAAGTGCGAAACATTTGTGGAGAAGGAAAACCATTCTGTCTTGCTAGCAGCTCAGAAAAATACAGAGAAGTAAAGTCAAGATGATAAGACTTTATATACTTAGTAGGTCTGCTGTAAGCTCATGAGCCGACGACAAATAAGAGTCCAGCGAAGTGAGGCAGAGAATTGCCAATCTGTGTGGGAGATGGAAGACAGCGAGGCGTGTCAACCCCTGGAGTTATAGACGTGTATTCCTGTTCGTGATTTACTGTCTTCTGTTGCTTACCTCACTTCAGACTTCTTTCCATGCCGATCAAACCGAGGTTTCCTGTGTTTGATATTGTTTGTCTTGGTGTTCGTCTAACTGTATCCAAGATTTAAAAAAAAAAATGAATAAATGTTCTTCTTCTTCTTCCTTTGAGTGTCCACAATCAACAATTTGATTTTTCTGACACTTTTCAGGCTGGGGCTCGCACGGCAAAGAAGGGAAAAAAAATCAGAGCAGCAGATGCACTCTTGACTGGAAGGTGTCAAGAGTGAGGGCGGCCACAGTCTCTGCTGGCAACTCATTCCAGTCTCTGATTGTTCTGACAAAGAATGAGTTCTGCCGGTACTGTGTGCGGCACTGGATGGCAGAGTACTATTGGTCATGTCCTCTTCTTCGGCTGGAGCTGGATGAAGTTTGTTGTGGCTGACTGCGACCATATTATTGCGAATCTTATACAGCATTGTCAGATGTGCTATCTGCCCGCGTCGCTGAAGGGAGGGCCATCCCAGTCGAGAAAGCGTGTTATTCACACTTGAGGTGTTTTGGTAGCGGTTCAGTACGAAGCGAGCCATCCTTCTCTGTATTGCTTCCATTCTGTCCACCTTTCTCTGTATATGGGGGTCCCACACAGAGCTGGCATATTCCAAAAGGGCCTGACAAGTATCAGGTAATTATAAGCCCTCTCTCTCAGCTCTGTGCGGGCAGCTTTCAAGTTCCGACTAAGGAATTCATAACGAATGTTACGTTGTATTTTTTCATGTGTCTGGTTGTTGCTGTGTATTGGGTCAGGTACAGTGCTTATGTGCAAGCTTGGAACATCATTTTCTGGTCATATCTCCGTGTTTGTTCTGTGTGGTGGCATTTCTGCTCGTCGATGTGGTGTTGAAAGCAGTATTTGTTTGGAGTTATGGCCGTGTAATTGATTCACCATTGGAGTTATGGCCGTGTAATTGATTCGCCATGGGAGAAGAGTCACGCTGCTCGTTCGTTATTCACTGTTCCCTTCCTAATTTAAGATTTCCGTTCATACCGAGGTTACCTGTATTTGTTAAAGTGCGCCTTTGTGTGTGTGTTTGATTATATTCAAGATTGCAAAGGCTGTGACGGTTTTCAATAAATGTTGTTGTTGCCCATTTCTCAGTTGTGGCAGTGTATATGTGTCAGATACAGGGTCCATGGGCAAGCTAGGAACATCCTCTCCAGGTACGACTCAAAGTTTGTTGTGTGTGTGCACTTCTTCTTCTGCATGCGCAGGCTGATACTCCTGCGGACAGGCAAGTATTAATCCCATCTACTTTTTTTTTTTTTTGTTTTTTTGGGGGGGGGGGGGGGGGTTTACTCCTTGTTTGTTCGGTGTGCTCTGTTGGCATTTCTGCTCGGCGATTGGATGTCATGACCAGCTTTCATTTTGAGTTACTGGAGTGTAATTAATTTCATCATGGGAAAAGGGGTTACCCTACTTGTCATTTAGTTTGCTGTCCCTTGCCTCATTAAAATTTCCTTCATTTCCTTTTAAACCAATCACACGGAGGCTATTTGTTACTGTTCGTCCCTGTGTTTGATTATATTCAAGACTGAAAAGCGTGAAAAGCTGTGGAAATGTTGAACAAACTGCAGTTGTTGCTGCTGTGTATGTGTCAGGTACCCCGTGCATGTCTGAACTTGGATATTCCTTTTCTTTTTGCTGTCCCAACCTCTGTGCCACCAAGTGGCAGTGCACCCACGTCGCTCATCCCCGACACCCCCGTCCACAACCACAGCCCAGTTGGTCCTGCCTCAGCCTCAGCACCGGCAATCCACAGGGAGCGGTCAATGTCAAGTCGTCAAGAGGCAACCCACCGGAGGAGACACTGCACTGTTGCTGAGTCGTTTCGGTGATTTTCAGTGGCATCGCTTCTGATCCAACATACGCAGGACACCACCTACTAAGCCTCCTACTGATGACAATAATTGCTTAGCACCACCAAGTCCATCCAACAACAGCCCCCATGGACTCGCCGATACCAGTGAACCAGACAGAACCAAACCAAGGCCACAGATGTGGTGAGGACATCGAAACTGAGGTCACCATGAGAGCAGGGCATCAAGGGCCCCGGAATTTGAGACTTTTTTTTTTTTTTTTTTAATGCTGATCGATGAGAATGAGGATGATAAAGATGATGCTACGGAAATTCCTTTTTTTTTCAGGGTGGGGTTGACTCCTTTGTTGGTTGCCATTCTAATGGCATGAAATCATCTTGTTCTTTTTCCCAGTAGCAATCCTTGATATCCCGTTTTGAGCCGGTTCTCAGTTTTCAGAAATTTTGCCCCTTTTTAAGAGTGCACAGAAAGAACTAGTATTATTTTAAATCAAACGATTGATGCACTGGTTGTATGTGAAAGGCACAAGTGTTGATTTTAGCTGGATGCCATCCCACCCTGGTGTTTGTATCCTTGATCAAAAAGACAAGAGCAGCAAAAAGGGGAGCAAGGCGTTTATCAGATTGTGCGAGAGTCATCAAAAGAAAACAAAAAAAGAAGAAGAAAAAAAAAATGTCCACTCAAATGGCACTTTTGATGTGTGTTTCTATTCATCTTCAAGACCTTGCTAAAGGTCTGGTTCAGAGTCCATTTCAATTTCTAAACCTATTTCAAGTCAAACTTACAGACTTTTATGCTATTCGTTAGGAAAAAATAAAACTTTGGCATGATAACAAGAGCCTCTAACACACTAATATTTCTGTTCAGCATATCGTAATTGAATGTGTTTTAATGCTGCCTGTCCTACATGAAAGTGTGCCACCTACTGACACAAGTGTGGACATTTTTGACGTTTTACATGCCATTATCAGTTGTTTCTGTTGTCCAGTGGATGACTTGCCTGTTACAGGTTAATCACAGGATATTCTGTAGTTGTACTTTAGATCACTTCAGACATACATGTTTCATCCCCTACCCCCACATCTACCCTACTTGTCTGTTCACCCAGTCCAACTCTCCTCTCACTGCCCACCTCTTATCCTCCCTCCCTTGCGTCTTCGCGCCCCCCCCCCCCCCCCCCTTCCCTTCCCCCTTTTCTTTCTCATTTGTCGTCTTTTTTTTTTTCTTCGAATAATCACAGTCTCTATTTTTCTTCAAAAGATGTCTACAGCCGCTTGTATGTGTGATGAGACATTAACAGAATTCCATCCTTAAGGTTTATTTCCATTTCTTTGCAGTGTTATTGAAATGGGAAGAAGACAAAGAGTTGATAGATCAGAAAATCTTTATATTTGTCTTCTCTACATCCTCTTAGCTGTAAATCCAGCCCCGCTATGGATGGATGGATGCTGTACATCAGGACTTGACTCAGCTGTTAGATTATGAAGAAGGTATATCACAAACATATACTGCACTCTTCAGTTCTCGTGTTAACTAATTTTGCACCTCATTTCTTCCCAGCAGCAATGGATGTGACTTTCTGAAAGCAACTAACAGAAGCAAATCCAGCAACCCAACTTTTCAATTAGCCAATACTTCACAGTACAAACTGTGGGAGTAGATTTGTTTCATGTGATTAAAATCTTACCATTTCATGATCAACTTTATAACATTAACAATGCTGCTGCTGTCAACTATGACTCTTACAACTTCCAGTAGTCACCAGCAGCAGGTTTGTTAAATGCCATTGGTTCTTATGCTTTATGACATCATTCCACACCTGGACAAGTCATCCAGCTTGGCAGTACATTTCTATGCGTCAGTGAAGACGTTTTATTGAATAAATAACTCCAGTTCCAAAAGTCAGTGTCATACATCTGGTTAAATGTGCTTGAACTTTGATAAATGTGATCTTTTACTTGCTCTATGATAATGTTTTGACTGTATTATGTAATCACCTGTGCCAGGTTGTTTAATCCAACTTTCTTTTGCTTATTCTCTCTCTCTCTGTCTCTCTCTCACATACACATTTTCTTTTCCTTTTTTTCCTCTCAACAGACCTGTTCACCAATTTGCATTTTCTTTAATAACTCCGCATGGGCAACAAGCTTACACGTGTGCAACAGTAACAGGTATAAGGAGTCAAAGTCAACAAACACACAGACACCAAACAAAAACCACCAGGTCACTGTGAGCACAAACAACAGAACAAAAAACAACACAAAAAAATATATATCACTAAGCATTCACACATCCCCTAGACACATAGAGCAATATGTATCAAAGATAATACTATGTCTTTCAAAGAACACTAATACACCCTGACACTTTCTATGACCTTGTTCTGTTATAATACCTCTGGCATAAAATGTATGATGAATTTGACATGTCATTGAACTCACAACAGATCTCTGGCATAAAATGTATGATGGATTTGACATGTCATTGAACTCACAACAGAGGATGTGCCATTAAGTTTTGAACAGACATTTTCTGGATCCTAAAATAAGGGTACTTACCTGGTTTTAACCTAACTTTTTGCAGGATGAAAAATAACACATGGAAAACACATACACATTTAAGATTATTAGACTTGAAAGAAAACTGGGAAGTTTTTAATATCAGGTTCCTAAATTCAAAACCAGCCAGAGAATAGGAAAGTTGCATGTAAAATTATCAACATATTTTCATTTGGCGAGGAAAGTTAAAGCTTAGCCAGTGTGGGTTAAATGAAATGTACAATTTAAATGAAACATAAGTAAACACATATGATCACATATGACACATTAAAAAAAAAAAAAAGTGATTCGTAAAGAGAATTTAACAAAATTCAACATCAGTGACAGAAACTTAGAGGTGAAGTTACCAACTACCCTCACTGAAAACAAACAAAATAGGATTTAAAAAAGAATGTGTGCTATGTCACTGATTCACATCATTTTTACCTTTTATAAATAAATTGCCTAGAATTCAACGACTTCATCTGGCAAATGATCGCAGATAATGTAGGTAACGACATGCCAAAGCATTTTAAGATTCCTCTGAAAGTTGTACTAGCCATGGTTCATGAAGGAGTCAGAGAAGAAGAAACGCATCAAGGGTGTTGTGTTAAGCGTATATAAATATGAATGACAATGATGTAGGATCTTGGGTTTTCAAAACCTTTTTTTTTTCCATTTGACTTCCCCTTGATTTATGCAGTTTTACTAATCATGCCCTGCCCCTATTTTTGCACTGGTTGTTATTTTTCATTAACCACATTCTTCCATATTTTACCATGTTTTTCTTGCTACGTAGCTTCATATCCTTCTGCTTTGTCACTGTATTCCTCCTCCTTTTCTTTCTTGACTACATTACCATACTATTTTCTTTGACTGTGTCAGTCATTACTTCTCCTGACTGTTTCAGTCATTACTTCTCCTGACTGTTTCAGTCATTACTTCTCCTGACTGTTTCAGTCATTACTTCTCCTGACTTTTTCATCATTACTTCTCCTTTGACTGCGTGTTGCATACCTTCGTCACATTTTCACATTCTGAATTCATTCTCCACACATCTTTATTCATTTTCTTTTATTTCCTGCTTACCATTCACATTTCTCATGCACTTTACTACCACTACTTACCATACGTTTCCAATGTTTTATATTTACAATACTTCCCCCATATTTTGATCAATTTCCATTTATGCTTTTTATGTGCTTAACATTTCATGACAGTGCAATGATTTCTTACATTAGTACTGGTTCAACACTGATAAAAATAAAAAACAACAAACATAGAAATCACAATGTACAAAAATATACATTATATAAACAGTTCACCACATGCCATGCAAGTGAAAATATTTTTCAATAATCTGAGACTAGCTGAAACAGTACTTGAAACAAGTTGAAAAAAGAAAGAAGAAGATGAAGAAAAAAAAAAACCTTACCTACAACTAAAGCAATGCAAGAACAAAATGACAAAGAAAAATGCAACCAAACCTTCTTTTAAAAGTAATGCTTGTGCTATTTTGCACTGGAACCTTAACAAACTTAAAACAATCACAGCTGAAAATCCTGGAGAAAGGAACCTTGACCCTAACCATAATCTATCAATCATTGAAAGAAACCTTGACCTTAACCATAATCTATCAATCATTATCATTTTACACACATTCCTGTGTAATGCAAGCCAAAGATTTACACAGAATCACACTGGCACTTGCACTTCCTTTTACATGGTACCTTCAAGTACAACTCAGTGGCACTGTTCTCTCCGCACTCTTGGTTAAAACAAAATGAACAAATCACACACACACACACACAATTTCCCTGGTGCCCTGTGTCTTTCTGTACCAGCCGTTCTGAGCATCTTTTTCAATGTTTTCATCTCATCATACCATTCACACAGGAAAAGGGCACAGGCAGTGACTTGCCATACTAGCCAGACACAAACACATCAATGATTGCAACTGTTGGTGATCCTCATGATAATCCACCAAAACAATTCATGATAATGTATGTAATTCAATGACATTTCCTGTACTTCTGTCTGAATCATGTTGTAAAACATATAAGAAAAGTGTTGATATTTTCCTCTGAATAAATACATCCACATGCTCGCACCCCCACCACTACCCCCATTTCACAGGTAAGTTTACTGCTCTTATTGTGTTGTTGTTGTTGTCGTTGTTGTTTTCGCTACTCAACTGTTTAACACTGATGAACTGACAGAAACAATCTCACTTTGTCCACCACCCTTCTCTGTTCCCCCCAGACTGCAGAGATCAAGGGCTCTTGATGAAGCTTGTTCCCACTCCACATTGTATCTCTCATCAACTCTGGGCAACGCTGCACACCTGCTTCAGTAATGAGAGTTGGCCAGCTGCGAAGGTATCCCAAGGTACATCTGCAGAGCCGCCATGGCAACGCAGGACGTAAAGGCGGCCTTGGCCATCAGCAACACCCAGGAGCCCAGGCCCACTGCATGGATCAGGATTCTGCAGCAGAGCATCACATGTCAGCCACAGCACCACATCATCACATGTCAGCCACAGCACCACACCATCACATGTCAGCCACAGCACCACACCATCACATGTCAGCCACAGCACCACACCATCACATGTCAGCCACAGCACCACACCATCACATGTCAGCCACAGCACCACATCATCACATGTCAGCCACAGCACCACACCATCACATGTCAGCCACAGCACCACACCATCACATGTCAGCCACAGCACCACATCACCACATGTCAGCCACAGCACCACATCACCACATGTCAGCCACAGCACCACACCATCACATGTCAGCCACAGCACCACACCATCACATGTCAGCCACAGCACCACACCATCACATGTCAGCCACAGCACCACATCATCACATGTCAGCCACAGCACCTAGCTACAGATCTGGCTGTCAGCATCTACGGTCATGTTACCTAGCAACAAACACTGCTTGCTGCAAACAAATACTGCGGTTTGGGCTAAAACATACATTTCAAAGCCCATGACAACACCTCCGTTAGATCTACAATAGGGCTTCATGTTTTCACTCATAAGCAGACATTTTAACAGCCAAAGTTCAGAAAGAAAAAAAAAAAAAGCAACCCCTCAACACACACACTGATGACTGCATATAAACAGCAAAAAGGAGTAATCAGCTCCTGAAGAAAATCCATATTATTATAGTCTGCTTGCAACTTTTGAATAAGCAATATCTTGAACATGTAAGCCATGTTTCATCAATGTACACATATGTTATTTTTATAATTTTGAACAATTCCCATGTCCTTTTTTCTCTCCTCCTCTCTGCCATCTTGCTGAAATCAATTTTGTATCTTTGAGGATATTTTGAATCAGTGACTATCCTAATCAAGTGATCGTCTTTTCTACCTCGAGTGATCAAACTTGTAGTTTTTCACCTTTTTGCATTTCTGAGGATTACTCACCGTTTCTATACTCAGTGCCTTTTTTTTTCATTTCCAATTACGTCAGATGGTGACATTTTGCACACCAAAGTTCTTGACCAAAGGCATGAAAGTGCCACAGAGGAATTAATTCTGAGCAGTGCTTGCTTCGGAGATACATCTTCAGCCCCCTTGGCCGACTGTCATGATACTATATTGGCAGCACCTTCATTGCTCTGTTGGATGGCACTTTGTAGCAAAAGTCAAACGTCATTAAAAAGTGCTCTGAGGTGAGTCATGCAAGAGAGGTAATCATAATACAGACTTCATTTACATCACAGAGTTCATCACTCATCAGTTTTGATTCACAAGGGAAGTAATCATAATACAGACTCCATTTACATCATAGAGTTCATCAGTCATTTTGATTCACAAGGGAGGTAATCATAATACAGCCTACATTTACATCATAGAGTTCATCAGTCATTTTGATCCTGGTTACATGTCCGAGGGATTCTGACTTGGGAAGATCGAAGATGGAAGCTTCACTGTATAATTAAGAAAATAAGCAAATATAACTGACCTCTTTCTCAACTACTGACATACAGATGCATAATACAACTGAGAATTCCTTACAAATTCACAAACTTCCAATCCAGGATGGGTATTTCTCACACCGGAAACAAATATCTATTCAACCAACAGGTTTAGCCTGATATCAGTAAATAGGACTTGTGTGTGTGTACGTGTGTGTGTGTGTGTGTGTGTGTGTGTGTGTGCGCGTGTGTGTGAAGTCAAAATTTCATTTTATGTGTGTGTGTGTGTGTGTGTGTGTGTGTGTGTGTGTGTGTGTGTGTGTGTGTGTGTGTGTGTGTGTGTGTGTGTGTGTTGTGTTGTGAAGAAAAACAACACACAACCAAAACAAAAAGAAAAAATAAAAGGTCATGGAACAAAACAGCTGAAAAAAAAAATCCAGAAGAGCAACCACAACAAAAACCCAGCCTAGAATAAGACGGCACCCCCAAGAGAAATAAAAAAGAACATTTTCTTTAAAAAAAAATTGTTATTTTATCAACAGTACCAGAAATACTGTTCACTCACTCACTCCACAATCAGCAGGCATGCTGCATTACTATCGACAGTACCAGAGACACTGTTCACTCACTATCAGCGGGCATACTGCACTACTATCCACAGTACCAGAGCTGTTCACTGTTCACTCACTCAATCAGCGGGCATACTGCACTACTATCCACAGTACCAGATTGTTCACTCACTCAACAATCAGCAGGCATACTGCACTACTATCCACAGTACCAGAGACAATGTTCACTCACTCACTCAATCAGCGGGCATACTGCACTACTATCCACAGTACCAGACTGTTCACTCACTCAACAATCAGCGGGCATATTGCACTACTATCCACAGTAACAGTCAAACTGTTCACTCACTATTATCCACAGTACCAAAGAGACTGTTCACTCACTCAACAATCAGCGGCCATACTGCACTACTACCCACAGTACCAGAGAGACTGTTCACTCACTCTACAATCAGCGGGCATACTGCACTACTACCCACAGTACCAGACTGTTCACTCACTCAACAATCAGCCGGCATACTGCACTACCACCCACAGTACCAGACTGTTCACTCACTCAACAATCAGCGGGGGCATATTGCACTACCACCCACAGTACCAGACTGTTCATTCACTCAACAATCAGCGGGCATACTGCACTACCACCCACAGTACCAGACTGTTCACTCACTCAACAATCAGCTGGCATACTGCACTACCACCCACAGTACCAGACTGTTCACTCACTCAACAAATCAGCGGGCGGTAGCAGGCCAGGCACAGCAGGAACAGGACAACAGGCAGCAGGGATTTCTGCAGGTCACTGCGGCCGTACAGCCACACCAGCATGGCCGTGCTGATGTGGTGAATCTGCCCACAGAAACACACACGTGTATACACACACACAGAAGTAACGGCCTTGGGGGGCACTACACTCCCCTAGTGAAGCAAGAAAGTCACTACACTCCCCTAGTAAAGCAAGAAAGTCAATCTGCCCGTGGACATACACACCTATGAAAATAGTGGAAAAGAGCACTTCACAGGGCAGAAGTAACGGCCTTGGGGGCACTACACTCACCCAGTGAAGCAAGAAAAAACCATGGTTCTGTAGTTTGAATCTTGTCACGGGTAAGACGTGGTCTCCCTAAGCTTAAATGGTGGACAGAATATTATTGTTTCGAATTAACTGATAAACCAAGACCCCCATGTATTATATGCACATTAAAAGAACCCATGGCAACACAAAAAGGATTTTATGACTGGCAGAATTCTGTTTAATGATTCATTCTGACCGATTACAAATACATATGCCGACACATAAAAATCTACAGAACCCAAACTTTGTTTTTGGAAATGTTTTACACAGTTATCACCCTTTACTGGAAGCTGACTTGGAAACAAGCAGTAACTCGGTCAAACTTGATGTCATTATCATCGCCTTCTTTTCACTGTCAGCGTCACTGGGAAGACGACTGAAGGTGATGTTGGTGGTGAAACAGGTTCTACTGCATGTGATGGTGCCTGACCCTGATGAAAAACACGTGAAGACTGGGACCTTTCCCTGTTGGACCTCTTGCATTCCTGCACCTCACCCATACCCTTCCTTGTAATCATTTCTCTTCAGACTCCTTCTCCTTGTGGAAATCTCATACACAATCCTAGTCAACTGTTATAACTCAATATTTACCAGATGTGTTAATGAGCTGATGTAGTTTGTTCTGCATGCAAAATGTGTCTTCCCTGTTTGCGTCATTTAGCTGTCTCCTGTGCATAATTGTGGTGAGACAAGTGATGACTCCAGGCTCCATGCAAACAACAAATCTGCAGGTTAACAGGCTGCATCAAGACATCATACAATACTTTTCTATCCAGGATATTTATCCTTCTGCTCCCAGCTCATGGCATTTCACTACAATCAGGTGTCACAAATTGCCAGCTTGTCACCAACTGATCGAGAACAAGTGAGCCTGTTCAAGGTTCCCATACAAATTGTAGACAAACTGAAAAACTGTAGCTGCCATCACTGCATCTTTTCACTACAGTTTATAGAAATCTCAGTACTAAAATCCAATTGTCTTCCATTGTCCAGAACAATGAATTGGTCTTTCTGTTCAAGTTTACAAATGCTACTAAATGACTGTCATCAGCAATGCTGAGACTACCACATCATCTGTCCAAAACCTCTTCTGTCTCCATTGCTTATCTGAAGTTGTTCATCAATACTAAAGTTACAATAATTCAGCTCTCATTTTCCTTCGTATGAAGCAAAAATTCTGAACGCATTGTAAAACACAGACACATTTTTGCTCTCCCTCTTTCACTGAAACATGTATACACATACAGTGACAAACTGTAACACACGCACAGGCATGCACGTACGTACACACACACACACACACACACACACACACACACACACACACACACACACACACACACACATTTGTTAGCAATACACACAGAATGACATCCACAGACAGACAAAAACACACAAACAACAAAACACACACACATACACTATCATAAACACACACACACACACTTGTGATAACTATCTACACACACACACACACACACACACACACACACACACACACAGTGTTCACAAGGTGGAAAATACACCAAGAGCAAAATTATTATGCTACTGCTGGTGACTGGTTGAAAATTGCAAGACTCCGAGAAACAGACTTGATTTTTGTCTCATGCTTTTATCTGTTCCCCCCCCCCACCCCCCCCCATCCCCCACCTTTATTTTCAGCTGCTGGGGGAGAAGGGGGGGAGGGAGCTCGTGTCCCATGGTAACTGGAAAAAAATCTGTAGCTCTGTGTTATCTGAGGGACAGTGGCATTTTTATGTCAAATTCACACGTTTGAAAACAAACCAGCAATATCTTTAAAACGATTTCAGTGGCTTAAGATCTTCATATTACAACCTTCAGAATCTCTCTCTCTCTCTTCTTTCCCACCACTGTGATGTAAAAACAGTACAGTGCTCTAAAGACACTGAGACAGAGCACAGAGTCACATTCTCAATGGTCAACTTGTCTGCCCGCTGTTTCACAGAAAGACTTACCAGACTAACGTTGGAATCCAGACTCATCTGAATGTACTTCCAGTCGAACTCCACGCCCCTGGCTCCGACCCACAAAGGTATGACTCTGAACAGATGACAACCCAGCTCATTGTTATCAACATCTGAGCTTCACATAAATTCACACAACTGAAGGTCAAATACATTATCAATTCTTTACCACAAGCTTGTGCTTTTGTATCACAGTGTTCAGTGAATACTACCTGTAAGAAATGCGTTATTTTCCGATGCTTATTTTTTTAGCTGATCATCTCAGATTTTTAAAAAAGGAAAACAAAAAACCAAAAGACCACCGATACTGTCACTTCTTCTGTACATTAATTTCCCACAAACAATACAAGGTGTATGCAGTCATTACACACACACACACACACACACACACATACACGCAGACACACACACACACGCACACACACACACACACACATAGATGTGCGCACACATACATGCGCTCACTCCTATGCACACACATATGCACATGTGTGCATGTGCACATCCACACCCATACACACATGAACATTCACACACATACACACATGCGGACAAGCCCACATACAAAGACATACATGTATATACATACATACATATGCAGATACGTGTGTATACTCACACAAACCCACAAATCACACCCACACATGTACACATGTATAAGCACACACACACACATGCACACACACACACACACACACACGTGTGCACCCACACATGCGCACACACACACACAAATGTGCACACATACACACAAAAGCACGCACACATGATGCGCGCACACACACATACACTCATGCATATGCATGCACACACATCATCACATCATGCGCACACACATGCGCTCGCACACACACACAGGCCCATGCCCATACATCCATACACTCATATATTCAATACACACACACACAATGATACAAAATAGGCACAACCAATGTTAGGTAGGCACTCAAGGTCCGATCAGCGCTTTGGGCTAATGCGCAGGTCAGACATCTGCTAAGTCGTAGCCATGAGACCCTCTTCTTCAATTCTCTCATCTTAGTTGTTAACTCATTTATCCATCAGCTTAAAATCATGCGCAGTGTGGTCTCAAAACCTAGCGGATGTGGTGAAGCATATATGGACTAGTCCACACGCTTGATGAAAGTGAAAGTGAAAGTGAAGCTGATGCTGTCACTACACTTCTTTTTTTCTACTTTGCCGTCTCATCTTCCACGTCACCCCAGACATCACTCCATGTGATCGCTCCTGCTCCTCATGCACAGCCTCATCCAGGCTTTCCCTGCCATAGCCTCAGCACCCGCAGTCCACAGGGAGCAGTCAATTTATGGCCATCATGAGAAAACCCACCAGAGGACACAATGTACTGCGATGAAAGGCTTTGGTGATGCTCAGAAGAGACTGCTGATCCAACACACATGACACTGCCCTGCAAAGACTTTAGTGATGCTCAGAGGAGACTGCCGATCCAACAAACAGGACACTGCCTGCAAAGGCTTTGGTGATGCTCAGAGGAGACTGCTGATCCAACACACAGGACACTGCCTGCAAAGGTGACTTTAGGAGACTGATGCAAACAGACTGAGAGGCTGCTGATCCAGAGGAGACACAGGACACTGCCTGTGAAAGCTTTGGTGATACTCAGATGAGACTGCTGATCCAACACACACAGGACACTGCCTGCAAAGACTTTGGTGATGCTCACAGGAGACTACCGATTCAATAAACGCAGGACACTGCCAGCACAGGCCCCTGTTGACAATCTGGTTGCAAGTCAGCTTGAGTGAAATGTGCCCCTCCCTGACAGCATCACTGCATGATGCTCTCCCACTGACTGTCCTTATCCAAGTTCCTGATGTTTTTTCTCCACTCTGGAGATATAACTCCCAGGAATCTCACTTTGAAGCCTCCATTAAGGTTGACGTCATCAGCAAAATGTTGATAGCAAAGAAGCCGACCTAACATGTACGTGTTCAATGTTGAAGACACGTTGATGGAAAAACCTTTACATGCAGACAGAAAAACAGGAAAACAGATACATGGTGTACACTGACCACACGTTTCTCAGGGAGAGTTCCCCAAATTTCATGCAGAATAATCTCTTGTAATTAAAACGATATCTCATACAAAAACACAAAACTGTAAACATACACAAAACCAAATTCAGTAGGCTAATATCTCAGTGGGTAAATACGCATCAACCCCTTCTAACATGTTCCATCCAACTTAGTTTAGAGTGAATGACCGAAAAAGAATAATGACTGAAATAGAATGAAGAAAAAAGACAGAGCGTGCAGATGGACAGATAGGGAAATGGCAGAGGGGAACAAACCTCGTCATCACCAGTTCTGCAGTGGCCCACCCCATGCCGGCGGCGATCATGAACTTTAACTGCCCTTTGCCCGCAAACTTTGACATCACAATATGCAAACCCAACAGGTCAGCCAGGTCCACTGTGCACTTGAGAAATTCCTGCAATCCATACCAATGTAAACAATTCCTGCAATCCATACCAATGTAAATAGCTCCTGCAATCCATACCAGTGTAAACAATTCCTGCAATCCATACCAACGTAAACAATTCCTGCAATCCATACCAATGTAAACAGTTCCTGCAATCCATACCAATGTAAACAATTCCTGTGATCCATACTCATGTAAACAAGCGTGGTTATGTTGAACAAGTCACCACCCTTGTTGAAATTTCTACACAATGAGAATGTTCTGCTACTGTGATTGTCTTCATACAGTTCACTTTGCGTTCTTCCCTTCCCTTTTCCCTCTGCTTTTAGTATTTGCTGTTGTTGTTGTTGTTACTGCTGTTGGGATCAGCCTAGGCTTCCTTGTTCAAGCTTATCATCTAATCAATGAATGTTGAAAGAAACTAGACGAAAACTTCCACTCAGTACGTCAGAATCAATCTGTACTGTATTTAAACAAGCGTAATCATGATTCAGTTCTGTTAGCCATTCAGAAGGCCAAGGTCCAGTTCCACCGCGCAGGCAGCCACACTGATTTAGGCAGTGTTTTCCCATCACTTGGTCTTAAATCTTGTTTTTCTCGTACAGCTTCAGTCAGAGTGAGGGAAGACACTGCCCTTTGGCTTCTTTGCTCTCCTTCCCCCTCCGCTGCTACAAACAGGTTTTGTTGATGCGCGCAGGCGAGTTCGAGGGTGTACTATGTTGAGCACTGCTTTGCCTTTTGTTCCATGCTGTTCTCTGTCTCTGCTGCTACCCTTTTCCTCTGCATCCTCTCAGAGTTTTGTGCAGTCCTGGGCTCAGTAAATTTCATTTGCCTTTCAGAGATGGTGGGATAGTTTCTGGGTCCACCCAGTAACAATCAGGGAGGCAAGCATTAACAGCTGATTGGTCGTCTTCTATCAGCAGTGACACAGACATGGTGGGGGGGGATCCATGGGCACGTTGGAAAATGGGTGAATGCATTCTTCTCCCTTGTGATCTAATTTTAGACAAGCCAAACGCACAGTCTGCTGTAGTGTGGTCTAACAATGGACAATTGATTGATTTTTTTTTCTCTCCACTCTCCTTCATTTTCTTGGGTACAACTCTGCTGTCCACCATCCAAAGCATCATCCCGGGCAATGGAACACTGGGAACTGTGATGTAAACAAAGCCTCTTCCTGTCTCTTGGCGCAAAAGCTTTCAGTCTTGTGTTCTTGGCAGTTCCATCTTTACTGTGGATTGAAACAACCCAGTTTTGTAAGACAGTGTTCCATGTCGTGATTACTTAGTTTCATTGGCATGTTTCCAATCCATAGCTTTACGGACGTTTTTTCTCGTCCACTTTTATCTTGCTTTCTGAAAGCAGCTTTTCTGTGCCCTCTCTCCTGAGTGGGTAAAGCGCTGAGAGAGACCACAAACTCTGTGTTCATCCCTTGTGCTACTGCAGCTGGTTCTCCCAGGGCTCAGGCAGTGATGAAAAAGTGGCTCACACGCTATGTCTGACATGAAGGCACTCAGCACATATTTGATGGATCTGTTTGCACCACTGACTTGAAGTACTACCACAGGTATTCTTTTACATTTAGGACCAACCTTATGCACATATGGTTTTGGATTTGTCTGATTTGGTGTTGTGTTAGGAAGAGATGGGTGATGATGCAGCTTCCCACCTCGGACTGCTACCAGAACTGTGCCTCTACTTCTAGTTCTGCTTCATGTCACCTGTGTCCTTTCCTAGTTTGTCTCTTCCTCTCTGCCCTCTTCCTCTTCTTTCACACACACACACACACACACACACACACACACACACACACACACACAATGAAAGGACAGACAAAACAAAACTCAAAGAACTGAAAACTGAATGTTAGGATAATCCCACTAACATAACTATGGTAGAAAATAGTGGGATCATGAACTCATACCTGTCTTCTTTGGCTCCTCTGCTGGTTTCCTATTCCTAACAACCCACCCTATTCCTGGCATCTGATGAAGATAATAGGCATAGCTGCATATTTCACGTTTAGGAAAGTACATGTTTGCTTGTCTATAAAGCATAGCTGCATATTCATGTTTAGTAAAGTGTATGTTTCTTTGACCATAAGTCAAGCCTATCATCAAATCATAAAATGCTTAAAACCAGTCTAAAAAAATCTTACAAATGTTTGTAAAAAGTGGTTTCTGTTGCCTTACCCCAGTGATATCTACGCCACCTGCTGTCACGGTGGATTCTGGGAAGAAGGTGGCCAACAACATCATCTTGCACAACTGTGTGAATAAATAGGCCCCACCCGCTTGAACGCATTTCCAGAATGCACTGTATTCAGCTCTGAAAAGAGAACATTTATCATATTAAACTGACTATTAACCAAAACTTTACAAGGCAAGAGATGGGTGAATAAATGTGCGATGAAGATCATGTAAATAAGTTGTCCTGTTATCATGTTCTTGCCTGGGTTCATTTGTGAATAAACACCCCTGTTTCTCTTTTAACATATAAAACAACTATTTCAAGTTTTGCTGATTCAAATGGTCAAATTTACTTTGTTACAATGATAATAATAATTAATAAGTATTATAATAATAAGAGTAGTAATAATAATAACATTAATGAACAGTCATTAAACGCTTCGTTTAAATACATTCTTTTTCTTTTTAAATCGCCCCCCCCCCCCCCCCCCCCCACACACACACACACACAGAGCGAGCGAGCGAGCGAGCGAGAGAGAGAGAGAGAGACACGCACACTGAGTCTAACACGTTTGACTGAAGATGACCGGTTTTGAAAAGTTCCAGGGTACAGATAATAGGCTACTTACAGACCAGAACATTTGTAGACGATGACATACGGAAATGTATGCTAAAGCTACGCAGTTTCCAAAGTGAAAAAATGTCATTGTTGTACTGCTAAAACAACAGCAACGAAAAAGATCGTTATGTGTGGTCGCAAAACAAGCGTGCGAGCAGACAGAGCTTCTGACTTGCAAACCAAGATCCGGTTGAACAGGAAGTGAGCGGGCCGTTTCCTATTCGATAGATGCTCAGATTCTTGCAAACGAAGCGAGTCTTGCTATGTTTCCTTGAGACAGAAACAAGGTTTTGGTGTAGAGTCTGGCTATTTCGGGAACTCCTTATATACTAAACAAAACAAACAGGCACAGCTGATCGGATTTGTGATTTACTGATGACCAGCTTTTCTTTAAATGCGAAACAACACTCGTTCTGGGAGCAGCAGTAACGAGTGACATTGCCATAAGCTGAATTATTGATGAAACTAAGTAGTTTTGCCGAGTCTCAACGTCGAACTATCTCACGTGCATGTTTCAGTCGTGATGTCATTACCACGCCACGTCTCCCTTTTTACTCCCCCCGCCCCCCAAGACAAAACTGTGTGTACTACACACACTACAAATGCCTTATACACGCTGCACTTGCCCACATTACACACAGAAAGAAAATGTTACACGGAGAATACTATGTTTATTTACATATTGGTAACATTTGGTGCCTATGATCCAGCAAATTCAGTTTGATTTTTAGTTCAGCTTGCCAACGTTTTTCATTCAAAGCAAAGAAGCATAATAATTAACACACCAAAATACGCGCGCACACATACACACACAAGCGCACACACATGCGCGCGCGTGCGTACTCACGCACATACACATACACATACGGACGCGCGTGCCCGCGCGCACACACACAAAAGTACGCACTTACATAAATACACAAATACACGCATCTCAATACGAACACACCCATACCCTCACATACACTCAAACTTGCACATTCACACACAGACTTACACACGCCCACACACACACACACACACACACACACACACACACACACACACACACACACACACACACACACACACATACTCGAGCACTCGTACACACATGCATTCACTCGCAAGCTATAGACAAAAAAGTATTTCGGAAGGATGTGTTCCATCAAACGGATGATGTAAGTGTGCTGCTGTGTGAATCAGACGACGACCTTCAAGAATATTCCTGCGATCCGTGTTCGGAAGACGATCGCTTTTTCTGGTTTAACAACCAGGAAGAAAGACACATGTCATAAGAGGAATGTCTTAAATTGTCACACACACACACACACACACACACACACACACACACACACACACACACACACACATGCACGCTATACTATATATACACAATACACTCACTAGACAATGCTACAAATTCTAGAAAAACACACACACACACACACACACACACACACACACACACACACACACACACACACACACACACACACAAAGAAGTTTGTTTAAATTTTGATAAAGATTTTGAAAAATGAGCTAGAGGAATATATACGATCTACAAATCAATCTACTCGTATACTTTCTAACCTTATCAGAGATTCCAACATAAATAGTAATGAAATCGCTGTTAAAACATCCTTTTCACCAGTACCAAGATGGGAAACAAACGAAGGCCTCCTTTGACACTATTCATTCAGATTTGTCAAAAGAAAAAAAAAAAAAAAAAAAAGATTCTCCCAACATACTAAAAATTTCCGTATGCTTACACCTGGAAAATCAATACAAGAACCACCTAAAAATTTTCACAGACAGCTCAGTGTTAGAAGACAGTAGGACAGGGCAGCTTTTGTAATACCTGACTTAAACATGGAGAAAATATACCATCTTGGCAGAAAATTTTCGATTTTTAGTGCCGAGCTAGCCGCCATCCTAATGTCCTTAAATTATATTCTTTATTTCCATGTGAATGTCAGTCATGTACTAGTATGTGCTGATTCTAGATCTGCTCTTGAAGCAATCCGGTCTTCAAATTAAAAAATCCGTTTGGAGATAAAAACAGAAATAAATCATGTTATACATCTTTTATCCCATAAAGACACATCAGTTAGTTTTTGCTGGGTCCCCGCTCTCATTGTGGCATTTCAGCAAATGAGAGTCAATCAGGCTGCAAGAAAGGCAGCTCGAAATGTTGAGGGTTCAATTCCCCTTAGGCCTAAAATTCCTTTGGATTTAACAGAATGCAATAATAGAAGTTTCTTCTGCACAAAAAATCGGATGAAAGCTTCAGCAACTTGATAATGAACTCGGATACTCAGTATTATCAGAGTTGTATTAAATTTGGTCGCAAAATCAACTCGAAAGCCTCGCCAAACAATTACCTTGCTTTCTCTGTTTGGAGAGATTAGAAGTTTACTGCACAGAATGCGGTTAAATTCCCTTCGTATAAAGTTCTGTAAAAACATTAGATGTATGTGTGGAGAAACACTCGGAGTAGGACAAGAACAAGGGATTATATCGTTAAGTCGGGCGTTTGTAGTTTATCTGGCGGATCCAGTCCGTCATCTGTGTCCAAGATTTTGAATGGCTACTCTTTTCTTTCCTCAGTTTGTAAATGTTTGTTACACAGCCCAGTGGGCATTTACGTTTGATGTTCTATCCTTTAACATTAGATTGTTAATTACTTAGCATTACTTACAGTACTCTTGCTCCTATGCTACACTCAGTTTGAAGCGTACTTGTCTAATTCCGGATAAATTGACACATATACACACAGGCGCGTGCGCGCGCGCGCGCGCGCGCGCACACACACACACACACACACACACACACACACACACACACACATACACACAAACTCACATCCACACTTTGTCCCTCTATCTGGCCATCTCCAATCTCAACTCATATCATAAGAAATGTTTATCCATGCATGCAACACATTTTCAAGAAACAACCACACAGTTAATACGCACGTTCCATATACTTCAACACATCGTCTGATATGACTTTTAGTGGAAGGGACGTTAAACTGAAGAAGAAGAAGAAACACACACACACACACACACACACACACACACACACACACACACACACACACACACTGAATCCACAATACACACACAAACTTCACTCACATGCTACACACTCACTGCATACACTACATACTTTTCATACACACTACACAAACTGCACACACACTATACACTCTACACATGCACACACTACATAAGCTACTCACACACTACACGTATTGCACACACAACAAAAATACAACATACACTATAAACACATTACATGCACATCACACACTACATATACACCATGCACAAACTAGAACACTACACATACGAACACTACATACACAATACACACTACAGATGCATCACATACACTACCCACATTACATGTTATATATCCAACAAACAATACAAACACCACACGCATACAACACACGCTTTACACACTATACACACAACGCAAAACAAACACACACACACACACACACACACACACACACACACACACACACACACACACACACACACACACACACACACACACACACACACACACACACACACACACACACACACACACACACACACACACACACACTCTGTACACACACTGCTAGACTGTAGACATGCTAGACTGACTACACTCACAATGCACGCACTAGACAAATACACACTCCACACACCACACAAGCACACTACATATATACTACACTCAATACATTACAAACATACTAAACATGGGAGAAACTTGAGCAGCTTGAACCGACCCAGAATTTCAGAACTTCCAGGTTAGAAATCAAAGACTGCATCAACAGGCAGCAGGAGAAATCCAGGATTTTGTTACCAGAATAAGATTCATAGCTGATAGGTGTAAATACACTACACTGCAACAACAAGAATGAAAGAATCCTTGAGCAGTTGATCGCAGAAACGCGCATCACTACAGCTCAGAGAGAACTGCTGAACAAAGGTGCAACCCTCACCCTCGATGAAGCTATACAGATAGCCAAGACACATGAAGCAAGTGAGCATCATATGAAAAAATTCAGAGAACTTACCAGCAGTGGTAGCTCAGCGTCGTCCATTGATGCAATGAAGCACCGGCCAAAACTATGTGGTAACTGTGGCAGGAACCACCCGCCCCGCAAGTGCCCAGCATATGGCGACACATGCTCCCTGTGCAAGAAACCCAACCACTGGCGGAAGATGTGCCGTTCTGGCAGCAACGTGATACCACCCAAAGCCAGGAAAGCCTGGAATAAGCCCCGCAGCTTGAGCAGAAACAGATCACGACGGTCCATTAATGCCGTCACTGACAACCCAAGCGACGACATCACAGACCTAATGCACAACCTGGCGTTCGATTCCATCGAAAAACAAGGACAAGCGTGACGAGGTCTTCGTGGACCTACAGATCCAATACAAGAGACCAGCAAGGTGAAGGTCAGGTAGACACGGGCGCTCAAGGGAACGTGTTGCCACTCAGCATATTCAGACGAATATATCAGGAGAAACTGGATCCACACGGATACCCAGCAGATGGCTCCGCGCAAAGGAAAAGCACCACCTTGTTTGCCTACAATGGGACCACCATCAAACAGCATGGTACAATACATATCCCCTGTAGGTACAACGATTCCGGATGGCACCACGCCATGTTTTTTTGTCACCCGAAAGCAATGGACCAGCCATTATGGGACTGCCAAGCAGTAGAAAGGTGACCTTACACTGCGCCATTCAGTCACTAAGACCTGGCACCATGCCAATCAGAAACGCTGATGACCTTCGCCAGCAGTACCCTGATAGGTTTGAGGGCATCGGCAACTTTGATGGGGAGCTACACATCACCCCCAAGGAAGGTAGCAGACCTGTTATACAACCACCCAGACGCTCTCCAGTGCAGCTGGTGGACGAAATCAAGGCCAAACTCCAGAGAATGGAACAAATGGATGTCATCACAAAGGAGACAGAGCCAACTGACCGGGTGAACGCCCCTAGCTTTCAGCAGGAAGGCGAGTGGCGGACTTCGTGTCTGTCTCGACCCACGATCGCTGAACGCGTGCATCAAGAGGACTTAGCACAAGACCTCTACATTAGAAGAGATCACCAACCGCCTCAGTGGATCCAAGTTCTTCAGCAAACTGGATGCCAAACATGGCTATTGGTTAATCACCCTTGACAGCGAGTCATCAAAACTCACCACGTTCAACAGCCCTGCAGGTAGATACAGATTCAAAAGACTCCCGTTCGGGCTGAACATCTGGCAGGACATCTTTCAGCAGCACATGGATCACATACTCAGCCAATGCGAGGGAACCATTGGCATAACCGATGACATCATTGTCCACGGAAAGGACGAAGAGGAGCATGACAGGAACCTCCACCGCATCATGCAAGTTGCCAGGAAGTCAGGACTGGTATTCAACCCGGACAAGTGCTACATCAAGACACCTAGCATCAAGTTTTTTGAACAATCTTCGATGCTGCAGGTGCGCACCCTGACCCCAGCAAATGCGCAGAGATTCAAGCCATACCAGCCCCACAGTCTACCACAGACCTACAGCGATTTCTTGGTATCATCCAGTTCCTGTCACCCTTCATCGCCAGTCTGTCCACCAAAACAGCACCCCTGCGCGCACTCCTGAAGGATGGGACACCATTTGAGTGGAACAGCTCACTTCAAAAGGTCTTTGACGAGCTCAAAGCGTCCATCTGCAAAGATGTCACACTTGCATACTTTGACGTCACCAAGCCTACCACAGTACAGGTGGACGCATCGCAGATCGGAGTCGGAGCAGCGCTCCTCCAAGATGGCCGACCTATAGCGTTCGCTAGCAAAGCCCTGACAGAGACTGAACGACGATATATGCCAATGTCGAGCGTGAACTCTTAGCAGTTGTCTTTGGCTGTCAGCGTTTCCACACCTACGTGTATGGTAAACCCTTTGCAGTGGAAACAGACCACCAACCATTGGAGAAAATCCACAAGAAGAGCCTTGCAAACACTCCCCCACGACTGCAGAGAATGATGTTACGTCTCCAACAATACGACGTGACCATCAAGTACCGCCCTGGCAAGGAGATGGTACTCGCCGACAGTCTTTCCAGACTGAACCCCAGCCCTGGAAAGGAAATATTCCTTGAACAGTCTGTCTACGCAGTCCAGTTCTCACAAGACAAGTTGCAGCAACTCAAGCATGAGACCAACGCGGATCCAGCGATTACCACACTCAGGGACATCATCACCAGGGGCTGGCCAGATCTGCCAGAGAACTGCCAAAAAGCCTTCGTGAATTTGGTCCTGCAAGAAGAACTCACTGTAGAAGAAGGTCTCGTCCTGAAGGGTGAACGCATCTTGATACCACCCACAATGAAGAAATATAATATTCTTCAACAGATCGACGCTGGTCATCAAGGAGTCGAAAAATACAAGCTTCGAGCAAAAGCATGCGTTTATTGGAGTGGAATAAACGCAGACATCGAGAACTTGGTTGGCAGTTGTATGATCTGCCAGAGAAACCGCTACAGTCAACAGACCGAGACCTTGGTGCCACACCCAGTACCTGACGGACCGTGGCAAGATGTCATCAGACATTTTCCACTTCGATGGCAACGACTTCATCTTGTTGGCCAACTACTACAGCAAAATGACTTTCATCAGACGTCTGCCAGCAAGACCAACCAGTACATCTGTCATCGCCATACTGAAGGAGCTCTTTGGAGAGCATGGAATCCCACGGAAGCTGTTCTCCGACAACGGACCACAATACGACGCCAGGGAATTCCAGAAATTTGCCGATGACTGGGGTTTTTGCATGTCACCAGCTCTCCACGATACCCGCAATCCAACGGATTTGCGGAACGCATGGTCCAAACAGTGAAGAAGACCATGCTGAAGGCGAAGCAAGGGGGCAATGACCTTGAGATGGCCCTACTCTGCCTGCGCACAACACCCATTGACAACAACCTCCCACCCCCCGCCGAGCTACTGTACGGTCGGCAAATCCAATCCAACCTCCTCCTGATCCCAAACCCATCATCCCGGCCTCCCCAGTGAGCCATGCAAGGTGCACTTCAGCATCGACAGCCAATCAGAAGGCACACTACGATAAGAGCGCCTGTGACCTCCCACCTCTCCAGGCCCAGCAGCGGGTCCTGATGCAAGAGGGTATGGTACTTGGACACCTGCTACTGTCCTGGATAAGAGACCGGAACCACATTCATACACCGTACGATCTCCTAACGGCGGTGTCTACCGTCGCAACCGGCACCATCTCCGTGACCTGAGCGCAGCTTCAGTCCGCAGCATGTGACATGGGCCGAACAACATGCCCTGGAAGACCGCAACGTCGCACATCAGCCGGACCAACCACGACAGCAGGCAACCAACCCGCCAGCACCCGAGGACAAAGCACACGCTGTACACCAAACCAATGACCATTCACCAAAAACTGACCAAGCAAATCGCAGACAATCAAACAGACAGACCAAACGCACAAAAAGATTCATTGAAGAAATATAAACAAATGGAGACTCGGTGCCCGTGTCCGGCAAGTTTCCCACTACATGAATAGAATAGGGCATGCATACAAAGCCTGGTGCCCGTGTCTGGTGGGCTGTGACAACTGATGCTAGATCAACCATCCCTCACGCACGCAAACACTCATCAGAGCAAAATAGCATACAACATTTGCATGCATGTGACCGCCCTTCGTTGCAGAGGACAAGAAGACGAACTGTTCTATGTCAAGAAGTGGATGAAAAGACATCTGTGCACATTACAAATATAAACTAGTCAAAAAAGTAATATAGACTTGTCTGTTGACAACATTTCTTGCTGGGTTCTTCTCGAGCATCAACAATGCTAATAGTTGTAACATTACAGAGAACATTACTAATAGAATTTTGTAATCATTCGACTTGATATCAGTGATTGATAATATTCATTATGTGTTAAAACAACGGGAAACGGCTCACCTTTTTCTATGTTTAACACTACGATAATGTGGAGAGAAAAAAAAAAAAAGAAAAAATCCTTTTGGTTGCAAAGAAGGGAGATGTTATGTTTGGTAAATTTACCAGGGTCTGTTAGTAACTTGTATAGTTTGGTGTATCAAGACGCGACTTCCTGTTTGGCGGGCTCCCCGTTTCCTGTTACTCCATCATGTCTGATGTATACATGAAAATAAATCACGTATTCACTCAATCCATGTTCTTGGCGTGTCTGTAATAGTATGTTCGACCATCGTACATGTAAATCACATCAAGTATAGCATTGAAAAGACTTCTTTTTATTTCTTACGTTGGATCCCTTGTTGGAGCAATCTTGCTTATGATAATTTTACACCCCGGGTGTTGTTCTGAAATCTTTCTTGCACAAGTAAAGAGAGAGTTTTGCAGCAGTATTGCGTCGGGAGATTTGCTAGCACATGCAGATTTGACTGCCTTCTCTACATCTTCAGTGGTGTGTGCTTTCATTGTGATCGCATTCACCCCGTTAGATAGACCTAGCCGTCCGCCCTGGACACCAGTCATGACAAGAGTCATGAACGACTACAACAGCTGTAGGGAGAACTTGAACTTCTTCTCTTTTTTCCAACACCTCTTTAGCGTCAGAAGTCAAAACGTCATTTCTTTTGTTTACGTCATTTCTGTTAACATCATTTTTTTTTTCTCTTCCTTTCTTTTCGTACCTTCTCAGATTTTGGTTTCAACTGTCATGTTTTTCAGTTCATTTTGAGTGGTTTTGTGCGTTGTTTGTTTTTGAGAAATATGCTTGGCTGCATCTGCGTATGTCCAAGAATTTTCATTTATTTCTGTTTGTGTAGAATTATGACTGACCTCTTTTGGATCTTCTGCTTGTACTTTGCTGCTTGGGTGTCTCGTAGATGTGGGTGTGCTGGTGGGTGTGCGTCAGTGGGGTGGTGATGCAGGTGTGTAAAGCAGAGAATCCATAGTGTGAATGTGTACGCATTGGTGTGTGTGTGTGTGCGCGCGCGTGCGTGCATGTGTGTGTGCGGATATGGTTGTTATTATTCTTGTTACTTTGTCATCTTCTGAACATTCATTTCCCACAAAATAATCAAAGGAGCGCGCGCCTGTGCGCACATACACAGACACACACACGCATGCACATGCACGCACACACACACACACACACACACACAAGCGCGCGCAGGCGAGTACGCACGCATACATACATGCATGAGCAAACACACACAGATGTGCATGCACGTGCACGCACGCACGCACACACACACACACACACACACACACACACACACAGTGCATGCGCATGTGTGCACGGCCACAAACACACACACGTATATGCCCACATACACATGGACGCATACATACAAATATGAACACATACATGTGCAGATGCGTTCGAGCAGCAGTATGCTGATACAAGCCCACGGATCACTAAAATGCATACATGTACACATCTGCACACACACGCACACACAAGCGTGTGCACACACACACACACGCACATGCTCACACATACGCATGTGTATTCACACAAACACACGCGCGCGCGCGCGCACGTGCACATGAGCACTGCCTACTCTGGAACACACACATGGACCTGTGCACACAACTTATGTATACACATACACACGTACACAAGTACACTCACCGTGCACGCACACATACACACACACATGAGCGCGCACACGTGCGCGCACGCACACACACACACACACACACACACACAAACAGTGATGATAATGGTGCAGCCAATGTTAGGTAGGTGCCCGAGGTCTGACCGGTACGTTAGACTCATGCGTAGGTCAGATATTTGCAAAGTCGCAGCCATGAGACCCACGTCATAAATTCTTTCATCTTAGTCATTAATCACTTGTCCATCATCTTTGAATCATGCGCAGTTTGGTATCGAAATTTAGCAGGTGTGGTGTAGCGTTTATGGACTAGTGACACCTCCTCAATGGAACTGAAACTACTATGCTACGAAGACAGACAGACAAACCAATCCCCCAAATTAGAGAAGAATAAGGAGGGAGAAGGTGACACGAACAACCAACAAACGAACAAACAAACGAACGAAATGACGCGAGAGAGAGAGAGAGAGAGAGAGAGAGAAAACAAGATACAGAACAGGGGAAATCACTCTGACTCTGTCTACAAGGAGGGGCCTAGGATGGCTCTTGTTTACTCAGACGAAACAAGTGGCTCACAATTTTATATCGCCATTTTAATTTGTCCCACTGGACAATTCCAATTCAACAATCAACCACTGGCTTATTTAACCAGAAGACAACATTGATTTCAAGTCAAAAGGATTTCAAATCGAAATAAAGGTTAACATCAAACACTAAAAAAAATCAGAAGAGTTTAGACCAACGTAAGAATCATCTTATCCTTTCTATAAACTCTAAAGTACCGCAGGTATATTGAGACAGGGAGAGTATAGAAATTTGCGGGCTAGACTAGGGACAACTTTGGGTGCAGGGTTAACGAGGGTAATTGAACTTGTACTTGACTTGACTTGACTTGTTCAACGATTGAGACCTTGAAAGGTCTGTTCGTAGATCCTCTTTTAACTCGTCACTCAGTGACTGTCATGCCTGGCTTGCAAGACTGAGTGACTAGTTTTTACATAAATTTTGGTTCGTACAGGCTGGGTAGGTGCCTCCAGTGGTGGTCCAGTCGACCCTTAAAGGCATTGGTGGATGGCACCGTCACAACCGCCTCAGGGAGACTGTTCCAGGTAGACACTACTCTGTGAGCAAAGTAGATCCCCCTGAGGTCCAGTCGGTACCTGTTTTTCTGCAGTTATAGAGAATGCCCACGTAGGGCCCTCCCACTTGCCAGTGTCAGTTCGGGTCGCTGGACTTTATAATAGCCATGGAGGTAATTGAAAACCTCAATCATGTCGCCCCTGAGTCGTCGATGTTCCAGAGTTGGCAATCCTCTGGATACGGCTTGTTCCTCAAGGATCCCAGCAGTTTTGTGGCTGACCTCTGCACATCCTCAATGTCACTGCAAAGTGTTTTCTGACACGGCTGCCACACGCTGTGTCCGTATTCCAGAATAGGCCGCACCAGGCTCTTGAAGAGCTGGACGAACATTCGCTCTGTTAGATAGTCAAATGACCTCCTGATGAATCCAACTATCCTGGTTGCCTTCCCAGTGTGGCATGTGCTACATGGTCCCACAAAATTCAGCTTGTTGTCCACCCCCATACACCAAGGTCTTTCTCTGCCACCGTTTCTGCCAAGATCAGTTTCTTGCTGCGTCCGTCCTCTGATTTAACTGATATGGAGTATGATGCCTCTGATGTTGTGGTACCAAGCTTCATGACGGCACACTTTTGCGGATGGAACCTTAATAGCCACCAGTCCGACCACATCTGGAGTTGGTCCAGGTCATCCTGCATATCCTGGATGCCCTGAGTGGTGTCGCTTCTGCCATACAACTTTGTATTGTCTGCGAACATTTTCACCACAGACTTTACAACTCTGGGCAGATCGTTGATGAACATGACGAACAGGAGTGGGCCTAGCACACTGCCCTGGAGGATGCCAATCGTTACGTCCGCGTCTTGGGAGTGGATACCGTTGATGGCGACTTTCTGTCTCCTTTCATTCAGGAAGTCTTGTATCCACCCCAATACTTTCCTCCCTCCCACTCCAAGTGCTCCAACCTTCTTGTGGAGTCTGTGGTGTGGCACAGAGTCAAAGGCCTTCTGGTAGTCCATATAGACAACATCGACACTCCCCCCTTCATCGAAAATGCTTGTCCATAACCTCCAAGAGTTGCATGATAGTTGAGCAGCCTGGGAAGAAGCCATGCTGCTCCTCACTGATGAGCTGGTTTCTCTGTAGGTGGTCCATGACACTCTCTCTCTCTCTCTCTCTCTCTCTCTCTCTCTCTCTCTCTCTCTCTCTCTCTCTCTCGATCTTCTCCATCACCTTGCATGCTATGCAGGTTAAACTGACTGGCCTATAATTGGATGGTATCGTCTTGCTTCCCTTTTTAAAGACGGGAGTTACAAATGCAGTCTTCCAGTCCTGCGGGATCTTTCCACTATCCAGGTTCCTTCTGAAGAGGTGGGTGAAGGGCTTTGCCAGCTCGTCTGCAGCCTTGGCCAGAATGATGGAAGGTATTCCGTCCAGGCCTGGTGCCTTGCCTGTCTGGAGATTTGCTAGAGTTTTTTTTTTTTTTTTTTTTAACTTCCTCTTCTATGAACTCAAAGTCAACCAGCACTCCGCTGTAGTCATACGTTGGTGGGTCTGGGAGTAGTCCTGCATCCTCTTGTGTGAAAACGCTCTGAAAAAAATGGTTTAGCAGGTCAGCCTTCTCTCTGTCAGTCCTTGTTTTGGTCCCGTCATTTTTCTCAAGTCGGCAACACCTGTCCTCGACTTTGTCTTTGATTTCACGTAGTCCCAAAATGCCCCTAGGGTTTGTCTTGGTGTCACTAGCAACTTTGGCTTCCTGTGTTCTCTGCGCTCTCCTACATGCTGCCTTTGTCTGATTACTAGCTTTTTTTGTACTCCTTGTAGTTTTCCTTCTGCCGTTTGAGAGAGTGCCCTTTTCTGCTTTCCTGCCACTTTCTGAACAGCCTATGTTTTCTTCGAACTATTTCCAAGGTATCCCTGTTCACCCAGCCCTTTCCCCTCTTTCCTGATGTGCGAGACATGGGTGTTGACTGGATGACCGCATCGCTGATATGCTGCTTGATTTCCCCCCAGGTGTCGTTAACTGAGAGGTCTGTCAGCTCCTCTTCCCATCCAACCTGACCAAGTACTTCTTTGAGTTTTTCCACGTCTGTCCTCTGGTAGTTGAACCTTCTGCTCTAGATGATTCTGCAAATGTACAGCTGAGGTTGATCACCAGTGCGAAGTGGTCGCTCTTCCCAGTGCCTTGAACTGTACTGATACCGTCTATCATGTCGTCCCTATTTGTAAAGATCAGGTCTACAACGTTTGACTTCTCTCCCTCTCTGAACTTTGTTGGCACTTTCTGATGCTGTATCAGGAAAGCGTCTCTTGTCGCCTTCAAAAATCTGGTCGCAGCATGGTTAGGGCCTTCTTCACTTCTCTCCTCTGCCCAGTTGATTGCGGAAAATTTAAGTCGCCCATAATCAGGGTGTGGGAGGCTCTCAGTTCGGATGCTTCCTGTAACAGTGAGTTTAATCTTTCCGTGTTCTCAGGCGTGCTGCTGGGACTCTTGTACAGTAAGCCTACAAGTAGTTTGTTGCTATCATCCTGCTGGCACTCCACAAAAAAAAAATGTCTCTGAAAATTCTGTCTTCAGCTTGCCGCACAGTGACAGCTTTAGTTCCCTTTTGACATACAGTGCCAAACCTCTGTTGTCTTCATTCAAGGTGTGATTCAAAGTTCAATTCCTGTCAGGGACAGTTCACTCTCTTGAATGCTATATCTTGCATTTTTTTTGGTTTCAGTTATTCCAGTAATGTCTAGATGATAGATATCTATCATGGCTTTCATCTCGCTCCTTTTGTTTATGTACTGATCTCTAACCTGTAGTGTTCTTGTGTTTAGGCAGCAAACATCTACAGTAAGACGAATCAGGAGTTAGAGGCAAGGTCAGAAGGCGAGGGTGAGGAGGATCTTGATCTGGATTCTGGAACTGGATTGGTACGTCGCTAACATCCATTTACTGGCATAGGCGCAGCGGTGGGGGGGTGCGCAGCGTGATGAATTATCGGCTTCTGGCTTTTGCCAGAGCCAACTTGAAGCTGTCGACTGGCTTTTGGTGGACGACTGACTTTTGGTGGACGATGTTATCGTCGAGGTGGTTCCACTCAGTTATTGTCTTTGGGAAGTATGAGTTACGGTATGATCGGTGTGTGTTTCGGGAACGCAGTAGCACCTATCATTGTTTCGCATGTGGTTCTCAACTGGGTTTTGTGTCAGGTACGTACTGTTTTCTCTGGTGGAGCGGATGCGTCGTCCTGGTTTCTGAGATGTGATGAAGTCACTCGGGGTGATCGCGCTGGCACCAGACCCTCGACAACCCTGTAAAAGAATCCTAGACGTAGTTGAAGCCGCCGTTCTTGGAGTGTAGTGAGCTCATGTTTTCTCAGCAGACCCTTATGAAACCTGGTGTGGTGGAGCGGTAGTCCTTTGCTATGAAGCGCACTGCATTTCTTTATACGCGCTTCAGCATGTTGATCTCTTGCTCCTGTGTGGGTCTCAAATGATTGCTGCATACTCCAGGACAGGGCGTACGAGTGCGAGGTAGGCATTTCTTCGGCAGGAGGTGGGGCTATGCCTGAGATTCCGCCGGAGAAATCCTAGTGTGCTATTGGCCTTCTTTGTGATGGATGTGATGTTTTGAGACCACTTGAGGTTGACGGCGAATTGGAGGCCGAGGTATGGGTCATGAGGGACTTGCTGCAGGATGGTATTATTTAGGGAGTAGAAATAGAAGGAGGTAGGGGATTTTGCAATGCTCATGATCTAACATTTTGAGGCTTTGAACCGCATGCCCCATTGTCTGCCCATGACTCTAGTGACTTGAGGTCCTCTTGTAGAGTGTGGTGGTCATTAAAGTCGTTGATCTCCCTGTAAATGAGGCAGTCATCTACGAATAGGTGTACATGGGATTTTACTGTTTCTGGGAGGTCATTATGTAGCACAGGAATAGGAGGGGGCCGAGCATGGTGCATTGTGGGACTCCAGAGTCGACAGCTGTGGCGTTGGATGTAGTGCCGTCCACCACCACTTGCATGGTTCGCTCTGTTAAGAAGCAGGTAAGACAGGTGTGGAGGGCCCGGTGATCCCATAACTTCCCTTATGTTGAAGGACATATCAGGAGATCGTCCAAATCAGCCATATCCACTTGCTTCCCTTTGTAGTGGTGAGCAATTGGGTCTCGGCGGAAAAGCCTGAACGGAAGCTGTAGCTGAGATTTGTGATTATTTTGTTGTTCTAGGTGGGACATGATATGGCGGCAGACTGTATGTTTCAAGGAGTTTACAACATACAGATGTCAGTGAGATGGGGCGGTAGTTTGATGGGGTATGCCGGTCATCTTTCTTGAAAGCACAAGATTTGTTGGCTCCAAGCCAATCTTGTGGTAGCCGGCTGGTGTCCAGTGAAGTCTGAAAGATTATGGTCAGGATTGGGGCGATGTTGTCAGCCAAGTTCTTAAATATGTGGTTTGGGGATGTTGTCCGGTCCTGAGGCTTTGTTGGGGTTTAGCTGGTGAAGCAGCTTGGCTACACCGTGGGTGTCGACATGGATGGATTTAATATGGGTTGTAGACTTTCTTTAAATTTGGTAGGGTGGACGTTGCTGCTTTGGTGAAGACAGACTTTAACTGTTTTAGCAGAATGCTTGCTTTGATCTGACTGTTGCTGTGGAGTTGGCCATCTTTTCTAAGTGGGGCTACCCCAGAGGAGTTTTTTGTTTTCTAGACCTGAGGTAACGCCAGAAGGGTTTTGTGTTGTTGTTGGCGAGGCCTTCCTGGATGGTCCCTATGATGTATTGCCATTCTGCTCTTCAGAGCTCCCGCCGGCAGTGTCTCTGGAATTGACGGAAGGCAGACCAGTCGTTCTTCGCCCTGGCTCACTGAAACATCCTCTTCTTCCGTTTAATCATCCTCCTGAGTGGGGCAGTCAGCCATGGCAATGTGCTTGATGGTCTGAGTGAGAAGGTGGGTATGTTTGTCTCCATTGATGTATTCAAGAGGTTTTTGAAGGTAGTCCCAGAGGCTGTCAATGTCCTTCCCCGCTCTCTTTTCTTCTTCGATGATGTCCGCTGCATTTTTCATGTCTTCTTTGAGCTTCTCCCAGTTTGCCTTCCCAAATCTATAGCACTTACGTGCTTTCTGGTGGTGTATCTGGGGCTTTGCATCAAAGTCTGAGACCAACAACATCATGGTCTAAGATGCCTGGGACATTCACTGAAGTCTTAACGAAGGTGGGGTTTGAGGTGAACACCAGGTCTAGGACATTGGGACCTCGGGTCGGGGTTAGCTGGATTTAGGTTAGCAGGTGTTCAGATGTGACATCGACCAGGGACTGTTGCACTTCATGGTCCTTTCCCGACTATCCAACTCTGTGGGTGGACCAGTCGATGTTTGCGCAGTTGAAATCCCCGGCCAAAATCACTTCTCTTTGCTTCTTCCCGTTTTTCTGTTAATCTATTTAGGGATTTGTTTTGTTCTTTGATGTCGTTTGGGTTTTCATCAGGTGTGTAGAATGCCCCAACGTGTAGGTCCTTCTGGTTTTTCATCTTCACCATAACCCATTCTACTTCGCAGTCAGTCACAAACTGAGGTTCCTCTGAGGACGTAATGTTCTTGTGTACTAGAATAAAGACACTGCCTCCGTTTATATTGCGATCGTTTCTGTACACTTCATACTGGGGCGGAACATTTCGGCTGATTTGATGGCGTCTTGGGTGAGTGTGTGTGTGTGTGTGTGTGTGTGTGTGTGTGTGTGTGTGTGTGTGTGGGGGGGGGGGGGGGGGGGGGTCCTGGTTTGTTGCCTCTGAGCCATGATTCAGAGCCGCAGAAAATAAAGGTACAGCAAAAACGACGAGGTTGAAGAAACGGGACCCTTGAATTAAAAGACCGCTGTGCCAATTTTGTTTTCCTTTTAGGTACACAATGTGTTTTCATTCTCACTTCAGCCAATCAAAGGGAAGATACTCTCAATGTCAAGAAACAGGAAGTAGGTTGTGGGACGTGGTTATTCTTTTTGCAAATCAATTAATTTCAAACACACACACACACACACACACACACACACACACACACACACACACACAAAATTCCTTTTATACAAAGAATAAAAAATAGTAAGCTAGAACAAATCAAAATTTATAAGCTTCAACTCCACTACCTTTTTACAACAACTCTAGGGGGACAATTCTGCAAGGGGAAACAACTTATCAAAAGATTAAAATTATGAAATATAAATAAAGTTTATAAAAAACCTTTTGGTGGTAGTTGAACCCTTTGTATCTTCCATTAAAATTATGGTTATTTCCCTTGGACTATGCTTGTGTAGACCAGCCATCTGTCATGTTGACTGCAACTATTTACTGCAAACACGCAACATATACTACCCACACACTTTTGCTGCTTATCTATTACCCTTTGGAATGATCAGTTTCTGTTACATTCCTTTGTTTCGCCCCCCCCCCCCCCCCCCCCCCCCCCCCTTCCCTCTCCTTTCCCACGTTAGGTTCATGTGTGCAAATCAGAAGAAAAAAGAATACAATGATTTCGAGTCATCATTTCTTAACAGTCGTTAGCCATTGGCCATCCTATTCTCTAGCATCAATATATATGACTCAGTGTTACGTCTACTCCCACTTTCTTGTGTAAATGATTTTCTTTCTTTATACTGAAGAAAAGGCTGGGTGTTTAACAGTTTTACTGTATGTGGTTAGACTACTAAGTTCCTATCGCTCGCCTCACAGTTACGTTGTACGGTCAATGTCATTTGGACAGTTGCTTAATCGTAAAAACACTTTGATATGATTCAGCAATCGTATGTGTTGACATGCATTGATTATCTTAGTTTGCGATCCTATTTGAACTTGACCTAAATGCAGTTCAAGGTCGTTGAATCTGTTGCCACCGTTTATTTCTGCTCAAAAAAAAAAAAAAAAAAAAAAAAAAAAAAAAAAAAAAAAAAAAAGGAAAAGAAGAAAAAAAAATGAACATTGTTAATTTTTAGGTTAAAAAAGATTGAAGCTTCGTGTTCGAATAGTTGTAGAAGAAAAACATAAAAACTGAAAGTAATTTTATAAACCATCCAATGACTTCACAATAATCGGGCTTCCGCGGACCTTGACATCCAGCGAAGAAAACAAAGCAGACCTCTCTAGCGAAGGAAAGGAGGTAGGTACAACGAACAGGGAACGATTAGGTCTAGTCATAGGATATGAAGGAATGCCTTAACAAGCGGAATTTGATGAACGAATGGTGGTACAAAGGGGATAATAGTTACTGTGTATGAATTGCATTGGGGGTATCAAGAAACGTAGCTGGAAGTTTTTTTTGGTTTTGCTCTTGCTGTTTTTTCACCCTTTTTTTCGTGTTGCAATATGGCGACCAAACAGTAACAGTTCGTTTTACACTCTTGTGCTTTGACTAATGACTGAGAAGGGTATTTCTAACTCAATGAACATTAGTGGGGACGAATGTTGAATCTACTTTTTGTGCATCAAGAATTAGTTACGAGTGGCAGTCTGATTTGTTTGTTTTGAAACGATTTACATCGCCTTAGACTAGAGTGAGTGAGGTCTCGTCATGAAGTGAACGATTGTTTTGGTTAACAGACGTATTTCGATTCATAGCAAAGATTTATCATAAATATATGCCATTGTTGTTGGATTATCATTCACTGTGATAGTTTTCAAACAAATGTTGCGTGTGTGACATTTTGTTTCAGTGATGACAAGACAAATTAAGATATGAAAAATCTTGACGATCAGCTGTGAAACGCTAAGGAAACGGTTATTTCCTGGTAGCTTACGATAAGAGCACTGGCCAGTGCGGCAGGACCACTGGCCAGACTAAGCACATGCACTATTGGGCCCAAAATATCTGTTGCTGTGAAAACTGTAAGATGTCTCTCAAGGTCAATTTCACCGTTTTATCAATCAAAGACTGAACAAAGATAATACCAGGTAACTGCTAAGTCAGCGAGAAATGTCATCTTTCATTATGAAGGTGGGACTATTGATTCAAAATGACAAGTGTCATTGGAAATCAAAACAGTTGAATGGAAGTTTGAACACTTGAAATCACTTTGGAAGTAGTAGAATGATGTGGGCAAGAAGTACTTAGCTCATAAACTGTTGAAAATTGCATGGGAAACCCTGCCATACAAGGCATGACAGTCAGTGCGCATAAGCAATAGGATGGGATGGTTTAACTGATGCTCTGTTGTCTTTTTCCGAATTCAAAACACCAACTGAAATGCATGATTTTGCTGTTTACTGTGCGCTTGGTGCCACTGTGGTCACATATGCTCATTTTGTGAACAAAATTCCTGAATACTGGTTTCAGGCCTAAGGGATGTTTCTCTGCAAAGAACTGTATGTTTTGTAGTCTGCTGTATTGTTTCCATTAGTAGTGTGTGTGTGTCTTTTTCTGCTTTCATGAAGACAAGAAAAGAAGTCAGTGTGGGTTCAATGTTTTTTAATTACAACATTAGTTTAGTTGCCACCTTCATCAAGTCTCGAACTACCTCTGATAGTTACTGCTCCATAGAATTATGAATGATGGAAACAATGTATTTGTATGATGTCTCCCTTCTACAGCTTTTTGATAGTCTATTTTTTATATATATACAAATGATCATCATTTCTTCATTCACTGCAGTAACAACATTCTTTAAGATCTGTACAAAAGTATCGCCTCACTTCTGATGAATGTCTGTCCCACAGGCTTGTGGCTCCCACATTACATTGTCCTAGTGTCTTTTGTCTTTATCACAGCATAATAAACATGTTCTATCCATTTGTAAAAAGCACATGTTTTTGTGTGTGCATCACACCATTATATTCATGTTTGAATTCCCATTTCTGTAAAAATGTAGATGATTCTTCATTCACATGATGTGAAGCACCATTAAAAACAACTTCTTCTGGTACACTGTATCTGCTGAAAATGGATTTTAGAAATTCTCTTTTTCCATGAAACTCTGTCGGGTGAGCTATTGGGGTACCATACTGAAGAACAGTTGACCAGATTCCTCCAGTTTTGTTGGTCGAGTGCCAAGGCCCTAGTTTCTTCAAGTGTTTTCCCTGCCAATTCTACTGTGTTGTCAGTGTATAATGTTTTTGTCTTCACCTCTGTCTCCCTCCTTCAACAGCTCGTGGGAGGATGGTCCTGTGTGCTGCCTGATGGTTTGACGCACTAGTTGATGGGTAGTATGATGAGTCTATCTGATGTTAATATCTTGTTGTAGCATCTCATTTCCATGGATTCGTCTTTCTAGATCTACTGTATTGATCCACGTCTTTCATGCTTACAGGAAAAAGCAATACATTTGTTTATATGTGGGGGGGGCTGATCTCATGTTTCACGGAGATGATTTTGTTCTTGCATACAGTTTTAAATTAATCTGGATTAAATCTAAATTAAATCTGGACAGTTCTGTAGTGCGTGTTATGTCAGTGAGTCATGAAAATTTATGGAATTTTGAATGATTGTCTGCTGCTGCAAGCAAGAAATGGTCTGTTACAAGCAACTAATCACATTTTCCCATGTGATTGAACTTATCCTTACTTTCTGCCATTTTTTTTTCTTTAATATTTTATGATTCAGGAAAAGTTCTTTTTATTGTTTGTTCTTTTTTGGCATGCATATGATGTTACTGTGTCTCAATTTGTGCGCGTTTATACCTGGTCAAAACAGTAGTCTGTTTGCTCTTTTTCTATTTGTAGTCTATGACCTTCATGAATCCCCTCAAGAATTTCCGATTGCATTGATTTTTTTAATCAAAAGTCTGTCAGCTTTAAATACGAATCATCAGTGACACCAAATTCCTCATTGTACTGGAAGAAATGTCTTGTTCTACAGAACATTGTTTTTGTTTGCAGACAGTCTGTCATTTATTGGCTCTTTGAGCAAGATTAATTCAGCGTCCTGCTCTATTTTCTTTCTTTTTCCCCATTTCTTCCACTTTATAATCAGTCACTTTACAGTTTTCAAGAAATGTGTGTACCTGAAGTTGAATTATGAGAATTTGATTTTCTTCTGATGACCTCTGTGTTTGGGACTATGACCTTTTGATGCTGTTTTATCTCTGCCACATTTCCTTTCTAAGTCAGTGTGTAATGTCCAGATCATCTCTCTTTAGTCTCCACATTGTTCTTTGTGATCATTTTTTTTTCCCCCAGATGTTTTCAGTGTCTCTGTGATCTGTGTCATCGTGTTCCATATATATTTGGATAACATTTTCACAAATGAAAATAATCGCCGTTTGATAGGAAGCATATGTGTCTGGATTATAAAAATGGGTTTGTAGTACTTCACACTATAACGGGTAGGGATGGAAGAAGTGAGTCCTCTTGTGGGTGGAGAGTGGGCTTTTCCTCTGTACAAATCATGGTTTTCATTGAAAGATTTGTCTCCACCCTCTGTCGTACTGGTGGTGAAAGGAGCAACTTTTCAGTACTGGTTATCAACAGAAAATTATTTTTGGCGTCATATACTATAGCATGTCAGACCATAGCATTTAACGGCAGTCAGTCAGCTCTGCCAGGCCGAAATTTTTGTGGGCAAATGCAGTCATAAGACAGTCATGTGACGCCCACCCTACTTCCGCCAACGGAAGACGCCGATGTTCGCTTTTTGTACCTCATTCACCTTCGGCCTGTCGCCCAAGCGAGATAAGTCTTGTGCTTTGTCTCGCCTATACTTCTGCCTTTGTGTAAAGATTGCTTGTGTTTTGCACTCTTGACTTGTTCAGTTGTGGTGTGGCTTACCCTTAGTACACCTGCCGTGTGAGGCTCCTGGTGGGCTAGCATTTTATTAATTTTCCCGATCGTTGCGATCCTCTGTACTTTGTTCGATCAGCGTTTTACTCTCGCGTTGTTGTTCCCTCGCGAGTTGTTTTCAGTGCTAGTTCATCAGCACGGTGGTCTCGAGTTACCTTGTGCCATTTGGTAACTCATTCTCCCTCTTCTGTACGGCCTTTCTGCGCATTGGGTATTTCTCCACGCGCCAGTATTCTGTTCGACGATCGAACATTTGCCAGTCCTCAGCCGCCATCTTTCTCCCAGGCCGGTTGTGTTTTCACACCATTTCGCCTCTCCTCGTACTAAGTTCATCGTACTCCACATGATTTAGCCCTCAAAATTTCTCATGCTAGTACACTTGGGGTTCATTTGTGTAATAAACTTATTGTTCTAATACATGTGGATCAGGATTGCGATCTAGTGTTGTTTACACTCTAATCGGGATGACGATCACGCAGCATTACTCAGCACTTCTCGGTGACGGTGCTGTGTTCGGGTGATCGAGTTTTCATATGATTTTTTTCGATTTCCTGGCACATCACGCGAGCGATTTACCTCGCTCAGCTACCCCTTTTACTGTTTATATATACCATTTCCGCACGGCCAATCGAGTTTAATTAACTCCTTCTCGATCGACCATCGTGTCTCCCCTTGCGATCCTGTGCTCCGGATTTGCTCTGCACATTGACCAACATGGTGAAGGACACCAACGGGTTGAGCCACTTCACCCTCCAGAAGTCGCTCACATTCCCGGAGAACCCGCGGGTCGATTCCGATCCAGAGCAAAACTGTTCTTACCATGGAAGAATGGACGGCCGAGGTAGATGGAGACCTTTCTGCAGAGGTGACGCATGACCATTCCTCCCCAACCCGACCGCCGGATGCACGATCGCTGCGTCCGAAAGCTACAAGGCAAGCGGCCGCCATTAATAAATGTCTTTCTTTTGACCTGCCCAGAAAATCTAAGGGCAAGGCTCCCATCAAAGGGCAGAGCCAAGTCAAATCATCTCATCAAAGTTCTCCTCCTCCATCGGCCAGCTCGCCTTCTACCTTTCCCACGCAAAGTGAGACCTCTTTCTATCATGCTGCGTCACGTGACCCTCGGCCCCCGGGAACTTTGCCAGAGACGCGGACCAGCATGGGTGACGGGTTTGGGCTGGAATCACCACCCGTCACTCGCCTCGATGAGCCGCAGGTCACTAGTTCTCCCTCCAACTGGATTCGCGGTCTCATGACGCTCTCCCCCACCGTGCACAGGTGCAGCCAACACCCGTGCAAGAGGAGCGTCCTGACTCCAGATGCAGTCTTACGGTCACATTGTAGCATGAACACAGTCGTGACTATAATTCTGGGCATATGGCCACGCCGGGTTTTTTGACTCGCGCCGTGTCCATACACAAGGACGGTCGACCAACCCCGATAGACCGTCGCAGGTTTTCCTAGGGGTACAGGACGTTGGGGAGCCGACCTACTCGGCTCCCCACTTGGGCAACATCTGCGGGGGGGGGGGGGGGGGGGGGGGGGGGGGGGGGGGGGGGGGGGGGGGGGGGGGGGGGGGGGGGGGGGGGGGGGGGGTGGGGGGGGGGGGGGGGGGGGGGGGGGGGGGGGGGTGGGGGGGGGGGGGGGGGGGGGTGGGGGGGGGGGGGGGGGGGGGGGGGGGGGTGGGCGGGTAGGGGGGGGGGGGGGGGGTGGTGAGGGTTGGGGGGGGGGGGGGGGTGAGGTCCTGTGGGGGTGGGGGGGGGGGGGGGGGGGGGGGGTGGGGGGGGGGGGGGGGGGGGGGGGGGTGGGGGGGGGGGGGGGGGGTGGGGGGGGGGGGGTGGGGGGGGGGGGGGGGGGGGGGGGGGGGGGGGGTGGGGGGGGGGGGGGGGGGGGGGGGGGGGGGGGGGGGGGGGGGGGGGGGGGGGGGGGGGGGGGGGGGGGGGGGTGGGGGGGGGGGGGGGGGGGGACGGGTGGGGGGGGGGGGGGGGGGGGGGGGGGGGGGGGGGGGGGGGGGGGGGGTGGGGGGGGGGGGGGGGGGGGGGGGGGGGGGGGGGGGGGGGGGGGGGGGGGGGGGGGGGGGGGGGGGGGGGGGGGGGGGGGGGGGGGGGGTGCCGCGGCCTGTCCAACCTGCTCATAGGCGGGTAGGGGGCTCGGCTACCATGTCCTCCTCCGCACCACCACCCCACTAACACTAAGGTCCTCGGAGGCCCACACCAAGGACGTGTATGAGGCTCTGCACGCTCCTGGGCGGGTACGACAGACCACGTTCTCTTGATACCCCCCCCTCCCACCCAGGTGTTTCAGGTTACACAGGTCCCCGGGGACATCCTGCACATACCCTAGGGCTGCCACAGCCTGCCTACCTCCCTGGGGACCAGTGGCTCTATGCCCCCGAGAGAGATCAGTGGCTTAATCCCCACACACCCAACAAGAACAGCTCCACAGTCGAATGTGGCACCCAGCCTCATCCACCTGGGTCGACCTTGGTCTCCCATCTCAGTCCCCCCCCCCCCCCCCACTACCCATCGAGGGCGGGACCCTCACGCACCCATGCAGTTGCCTCCTTAGGAAGGTCCCTCACAACCGTCCCCAGGAACACGACCCCCCAGAAGCTGAAGAGGACGAGGAAGGTGAACTCTTCTTCTCCTCTTTGTATGATGTGCGCACCATTGAACGTTTTCGCCTGGACTTGGTGGTGAGGGATGTTCCACCCTCTGACGATGTCTTGTCGTTCTCCGAAATTGTCGGGCCGCCCTTAGCCCAGCGATCTAAACCCAGGATCGTCGCACCTCAGTCTATCACCTCACTTTGGGAAGGTCCAGCAAAACTCGCGCCAGGGGTGCACAAGCCGTCCCCCCACCAGGGCAAGACCCCCACCCCGGCGCCTAATGCGGCCCCTGTCGGCACTCTCCTCGGGGTCCGCAAAAAGCACCCAGTTGCCTCCTTATTCTCAGACAATCCTGCAACCAGGGAATTTGGCCTTTCCCAAGCAGATTGTCAACTGGTCCCCAACCTGGCCCCTCCCCCCCCCCCCCCCACCACTTCAGGCTCCATCTCCTCTAAGGCCTTAAAGGAGTGGGACCGGGTAGCCGGGATGGGCATCCTACACACCACTTCCGTGCATGCCTATCTAGGCATGTTCCTGCAGTGGGCGGAGGTACTCTGGCCAGAGGAGGACGGCGCCGTCCCAGTGTCCTCGGATTCAGGCTCCGAGACACACCAGGAGACGGACTCTTGCTTGTTCAGCGATCCTTTTATGCGCGACACCTGGTCAACAGGATCTTGCATCACCTTTCAGTGGCGGCGGACAGTGCAGCCAGGAGCCACTTTAGCTGTCTGTTGGTAGCAAGAGATGCCGTGCTGGCATGGTCCACTCTCTCCTCGGCGCTCAAGGCATCCCTGCGGTGCATCCCGGGCCAGGACCAGTCGCTCTTTGGCGACTATTCCACGGCTATCATATCGCAATCTGTCGAGGAACGCAAGCAGGCAGCGTCTTTTGCGGCTAGGCCACCGCCACGTCCTGCTAGGCCCCCATTGCGTTGCGCTTCCTCCCCTGCCTTCTCCCAGGCTCAGACCTTATCCCAGGCAGGTGCCATCCCACACCGCAGGGCCCGCCAAGCGTCCTCATAATTCCCCTAGGCCAGAACCGAAACCTCCCCAACAGAATTTTTGGTTCGACCAGCAGACACAGCCACGAAGGTGACTAGGGGAGTCACCCAGGAGGGACTTGGATCAGGCACAACCCTTGCAACAAACCCCCCCCTCCACCCTATTGCCCCCCCCCCCCCCCCCCCCCCCAGCCTGGACCATCGGCCCCCCTGGTGGGCAGCCTCTCCCGGCATGCCCACCAGTAGAGACGTATGGGCCTCAGCCCCCATGGATAGTGGCGGTTTTACAGGAAGGATTTTGCCTACCTTGGGCCCACGAACATCCTCCCCTCGTGCGTTCTTCCCCCCAACGACACCCCCCCCCCCCCCCCCCCCCCCCCTTCCCTCCCCGGGCCAGTGGAAGCTCTCCGCCTGGAGGTCCTAGAACTCCTCCAAAAAGGGGTGAGCTCAGCTTGGTGGTTATGGGTTAACATGGGTCAGTGGTTGGTGAACTCAGCTTGGTGGTTATGGGTTAGCATGGGTCAGTGGTTAAGATAAGATAATGTTGCTTATAGCCCAGCCGACCGCAAAGGGCCATATCAGGGCTGTCACCACGTTAAAATCAACTCACAGGTCATTCATCCACACAATTCTTTAAAAGACATCGTCTAAAATCTCATCCAAAACTTTGTTAAAAATCTTTCCACTGTAAAATCTCAGATCCGATGAAAAATGTTAACCTCTTTCAAGAACAAAAAAGATCGCATCAGGCGGAACATCTCTGAACAAGGTTTTCATGGAATCTGCTGTAAAAATGTTTGTGTCTCACATCGTGCAAATCCCAACACTCTAAAAGAATATGTTTCATTGTGAGTGGCACATGACACGGAATGCACCAAGGAGCTTCTTCACTCTTTAAAAGGTAGGAATGGGTAAAATATGAATGGCCGGTGTGCAGCCGGCACAGAACTGTTTCTTCTTTACGACCACCAGACGAAGATGAGAAGAACTCCTTTAGGTTTGGACGGATCTGAAAGAGTTTGTTATCCGTCTGTGTATTCCAATCCTCCTGCCAGAGGTCTCTGACATAATCGTTAATTTTGGGTTTCAAATCTGAGCAGGGGATAGGTGTGTTTGACAGTTTCTCTCTTGTGGCATTCTTGGCCAAACGATCCACCATTTCGTTCCCACCGAGGGTCAGTGGTTGGTGAACTCAGCTTGGTTATGGGTTAGCATGGGTCAGTTGGTGGAGAACTCCGCTTGGTTATGGGTTAGCATGGGTCAGTTGGTGGAGAACTAAGCTTTGTTTATGGGTTAGCATGGGTCAGTTGGTGGTGAACTCAGCTTGGTGATGGGTTAGCATGGGTCAGTTGCTGGTGAACTCGGCTTGGTTATGGGTTAGCAGGGGTCAGTTGGTGGTGAACTCAGCTTGGTTATGGGTTAGCATGGGTCACTGGTTGGTGAACTCAGCTTGGTGGTTATGGGTTAGCATGGGTCAGAGGTTGGTGAACTCAGCTTGGTGGTTATGGGTTAGCATGGGTCAGTTGTTGGAGAACTCAGCTTGGTTATGGGTTAGTATGGGTCAGTTGGTGGAGAACTAAGCTTTGTTATGGGTTAGCATGGGTCATTTGGTGGTGAACTCCGCTTGGTTATGGGTTAGCATGGGTCATTTGGTGGTGACAGCTTGGTGGTTATGGTTAGCATGGGTCATTTGGTGGTGAACCGCTTGATTATGGGTTAGCATGGGTCAGTTGTTGATGAACACAGTAGGATCCCAGGCTCTGTGGTGGTTATAGAACATGGTCTGTGGGCAGGTCTCCCCTCAGCTGTCATACATGAATTGTCCCAAGCCCCCCAACACAGCAAGCTTAGGATCCTGAGACTGCCAAGTCAAAATTTGAAAGGGCTCTGTCAGCTTATGTTTGAATGTGTTTGTAACTGTCCAGTTTATATACTGCTTTTCAAATTAAGCTTCATTTCATTTTAAAAGGGGTTGAGAATAGCACTCTGCATGCACACATTCTCTCTCTCTCTCTCTCTCTCTCTCTCTCTCTCTCTCTCTCTCTCTCTCTCTCTCTCTCTCATGCATGCATGCACACACGCACACACACACAGACACAGACACACACACACACACACACACACAAATAGACAGACATACAGGCAGATCATTCATTATGATTTTGTCATCAATGTAGACAGACAGACAGATCATTTATTATGATTCCAACATCAATGTCATTTTGAGCTAAATGTTGATTTCACTTGATCTTTTATCTGTTTTCCTCCAAATTCCTCTAATCACTCCATCCATTCTATGAAGCGTTTCAACAGAGCCAAGCATTACTCCTTGTTTGTCTGGAGTTTTGTGATCCCGCAAGCATGTCTGATACCTGTGGTGGCATTTGAACAGTGTTTTCCTTTACGCCATGGTAAAACCACCACAACTGAGGTAGTGCCGTGTCATACTTGACTCACAAAATTATTGCCATCTGGTTTTCTTTTGCGTCTTCCTCAACTGTTTTGAAATGCTCCATCTTTCGCTTCATGTCTTTTTCAAGATCTGAATTGGGGCAAGGTTATCTTCATTCTGTGTGGGAAATTCTCACAGCCTTGTGTTTTTTCTTCCAGTTTAGTTGTAGCGTTATTTATAGTGCATCTTTCCTGTGATATTTCCTTCCTTGTTGTCATATTGAAGAGGGTCCTTTTGTTTGATTGGTTTTCCTGTGGATGGTTTCTGCAGAGACTGAATATAGCAGGGAAACCATAGTGACCATTATCTTTGATGAAGTGTTTCCGTGCACATGTCTGCAGTGAATGCTGGTGCTGTGAGTCATTGAGGGTGAAGTCCTTGACCGTGTCATTAGTGTCAGCGTCAGCGTCACCCTGCTGCCCCATGTTGTTGGAGATGGTGATGTCAGTGCGCTGAGGAGTTCTTCATTCGAGTCAAAGAGGAGTTCTTCATTCGATGACTCGTACATTTTCTGATGATGGGGTGTTAAATTATGTGCCTGTACCTTATTTATGTTAGCATGCTGTTAGACTCAAATATGTGCCTTAACTAGTGTAAGATGAATCATTAATTACAGAATGTTTGTGCTAAAGGTGTTTTTGCGGCCCTTGTAAGTTGTTGTCATCTGGGTAAGATTTCTGGAGATGGGCATATGAAACTTGAAAGTGTCACGTAACTGAATTGATTGGATTTCCATCGGCATGTGACCACTTGTCATAGAGGTCAGATCAGCTGTAGGAAATAATGCCCACAAGTAAGTGATTGCCGTAGCATGTAACTCCTTTTTTTAGTCCAATATTGTTTAGAAAAAAGAAAAGGTTTCACCAGTGCTGAATGTCAGCTGCTCTGCCGCTGTTCAGGAAAAGCCCAGTCTGCTTCCTTTTCTGAGAGTTGGCTAGATTTTCATTCTTTCCTGGGAAGATTGGTCAGTTCCATTCTTGTTGTTTAGAGCCCTGCGGGCCACAAGGGGGCCTTTCAACAAGGAGACTGTTGAGACATAAACTTGACAGATGTGTGAAACTGAAAGTGTAAATGAAATGGAAGGAAAGAAATAGTGTTACAGAAGCGACTGGAAGTGTGGATAGAAGCTGCAGGAATTTTTGCGGGGATGCACAGACTCTTTCTCAACTGTGCATGAGGCTGCCAGCCAGTGCCCCAGCCTGTGCACTGTCTGTGGCTTTGCAGGGTTCAGTTACATTGTTGTGTAGAGTTTACTTTTTTTTCTTTTTAGAAATACAACCAGTTCTTTATTTCTGTATATGTAGATGTCAGCCCATCTTTGGTTTGTCCTTTTCTTTCTTTATGTTTGTTTGTTTGTTTTTTTATTTCAAGGGTCATATCCTCTGTATGGCTCTGTCTGTGTGTGTGTGTGTGTGTGTGTGTGTGTGTGTGTTGATCCTTTTGTGCATGAAGTATTGGTTCTTTTACCATTTTAACATATCTCATGATTGTATAGTGAGAAGAGTTTCACTGGGCATGAGGTATTCATGTCTTTATTTTGTATTACTGTATTAGGTGAATACGTTTTAGACCCATTCTTATCTTTCAAAAGGTGAAGAAGTTCTGTGGTGCATTCCATGTCATGTACCACTCACAGTGAGACATATTCTTTTAGAATGTTTGGACTTGCACGATGTGAGACATAAACACTTCACAGCAGACTCTGTGAAAGCTTTGTTCAGAGATGTCCTGCCTGACGTGATCTTTGAGTTTCTAAAAGAGATTAACATTTTTTTATCTGATCTAAGATTTTGGGGAAGAAAGATTTTTTTTAACAAAAGTTTCTGTGTTGCGTTTTTAGAAGGTGTATTTGTAAAGAAATGCATAAAGTGGGTTTGTTTTTTGTTTTTTTGTTTTTGATTTGTGAGTTGATTTTAACATGGTGACATCCCATGGCCCTTTGCGGTCGGCTGAGCTATAAGCAACATTACCTTACCTGTGTGAATACATAGTTTTGAGCACAGTTTTATAATGTGGAAGGATGGAGAGGTCTCACTGGTCAGTCTCACCTGCACTGAAGCAAGCTGTACCCATAGAGTGCTTTGACTTGGGTTTCATTTCTTTGAGTGGTTTTATTCAGGTGTCCTTCATTATTATAAGGAGGTTTTATTCAGCTGTACTTCATTATTGTAACTTGATTTAGGTGTCCTTCATTATTATAAGGTTTTATTCAGGTGTCCTTCATTATTATAAGGGGAAGCAGCCTGAAACAGATCCTACGTTATACATTGTAACACATTTATTTTGAGTAGTAGAGTGTTAAGAAAGAAGAATATTTGGATGTATCATTTACGTTTGACTACCAGTTTTAGGGACAAAGGGTACCCTTCATTTTGAAATTCTACAAGGAAGACTGGATTGTTTAATAGCTCAAAGTAGAGACGTGAAGTATTTTATAGGTTTAGACCAGAAATTGGCCACCAAGATTTCTTTGTTAGCTTTTAGCATCTCTTCTGGAGGGAGGCTGTAAACTATGTGGTCTGTGACTGTGTGTTTTTTTATATCCTACAGTGCCAAGCACACTTTATGGTTTCATACTTCCTGAAGACCTAAAACATATGAAAACATCTGCATTGCCGTATATTACAGCTTCTATAAGAACAACACCAACAAAAAAAAAAAATGGGGTGGTGTGGTGTGTGTGTGTGTGCATGCATGCACACGCTGATGTTCACAAAAGAATGACCCACTAATGTTTTGAAACTCTCGGTAGCTAGAACTGGGCAGTGTTAAAGCACTTGTATAATTGAAAGTATAATTCATGAATTATAACCTGCAAGTTCAGTGGAAACTTCTCAGATAAAAAAAAGTGGTGATAAGTCATGGTTACCTTTGTTCATGTTCTTCATGATAAGTTTTGTAGTTGTTGCTTTCAGATTACTGTTGATGTCAAACAAGAGTATAATAAAAATGCCTTACTCTTGTTTCAGATTACCTTGAAGGCATCGGTGTAGACCGGATAGCAAAGATGGCTGTTTTTGTTTACCTATGAAGAGACAGTTTTAAACCTCAATTTTTGTCGTTACATCTTGTAACTGCGCAGCATTATTTCTTGACAATGGCAGAAGCTTCAGTCTTGCCAGATAACGCAGGTCTTGAGTCAGAAGATGTGGAGAGTGGGAACAATAATGTGGAAAACAATAATGCGTCTTCCGAACAGATTGTGTCCACGAACGGTGACGATGTCAGACTACCTGACTCCAGTAGCAGTGAAGGGGATGTAGGGGGTGGAAGAAAAGCTGCAGAAAAACGACAGTGGCATTGATGTGGAGAAATCTCCGTCAGCCAGCACCAAAGACGGGCTGTCCGACGTGGACTGCGGTGACAGTGTCAGTGAGTGTTGTGTGGACTGTACCGGCTTCTCTCTCTCTCCCATTCAGAATCGGTGAAATCAGAAGACAGTCCCAGTCAGCCTGACGATGAGGTAGACGTGGATGCCTCGTTCTCTGACAATTTGGACAGTACGGATGTGTCTCCCAACGAGACCAGTGCAGCTGCAGATTTCCTTGCAAAAACAGTTCAGTCAACATGGAGACTGCTGATGGAGTCAGCAGTTCCGATGCTTGTGTCAGTGGACCTGAAGGGGAATCACGGCTAGATGATAACGAGGATGACAGCGACGATGATGATGATGCCATAGTTGATTCAGCATCAGCCAGACGCAAGCGTCGACATGCTGATTTGTCAAGCAGTGACAGTGATTCTTCTTCTGGTGGTGACGATGATAATGAAGATGAAGAGGCAGCAATGGAAACGGGGGAGAAGAGCGAAGAGGAGGAGGAGGTGAAGGACGGGCCCAAGCCTAAACACAAATGGCGCGCCCTAAGGGACTTGAGGAGACGGGAGATAGGTGTGCCCAACTGCATCCCACCCTCTGTGTTTCGTGAGAAGGTGCAGGGGTCACTGCAGATGGTGCAGAGGCTGACGCTTCAGTATAAAATGGTACCATGAGGGCTGCGTCAATGCCCTGCACTTCAATCGGCAAGGTCAGTTGGTTGCTGTGGTTGTCGTTGTTGTCTTTTGATACCTTTTGAAGTGGAATGTGAGTACAATACATGGTTGTGGCATAAGCCAATCATTTCCAAGCTTTTTTAGAATCAGTGATTCCCCTTAGAGCATTTTTATCTATTTCTGTAGTAAAAATTGGAAGAGAAGATATGAATGGGTGGGTTAGTGATGAGCATGGCCTGAAAGATGGACACTGTTGTGACTACATCATTTCGTAAGTGCACTTATCTGACCTTGGCCATTGTAATGGCTCATCTCCAGTGTGTGTGTGTGTGTGTGTGTGTGTGTGTGTGTGTGTGTGTGTGTGTGTGTGTGAGAGAGAGAGAAAGAGAGAGTGTGTGTGCATATATGCATGTGTGTGTGAGAGAGATTCTCAGAAGCCATACTGTTCAGCATTTCAGAATTGTGGAGGGTTTTTTTTTTTTTTTTTTTTTGGGGGGGGGGGGGGGGGGGGGGGGGGGGTCTTGTGAGTCTTTTTTTAAATGAAAGAGGAGTAATAATGAATTACAGAATAAATGATCCAGATGATCAATACATATGTAGTGAAGGTTGCACTTTCTTTTTACACCCACCTATCTTCAGCTGAAGCATTGAGAAGTTAAAACTGCTCTTGCAGTCAGCTCAAACAGCAGAGAGCTAGCTCCCTCTAGATCCCCCCCCCCCCCCCCCCCCCCCAAATCCGCCTTCGCAGAACCCCCTTCATCTCCTGGTTCCTGAATTTGTGTCCAGATAGTTGACAACTATGTATATTGTCTGAAAAAGCGTGCTGGGAATCAGTTTTATTATGAAAAATGAGAAGAAAGCTGTTGGGAGTTCCCTGAAAATATGAAGAGCATACGTCGGCAGCAGTGGTGGCCTGTTCATGCTTTATATACATTTTTCTTCTATAGACTGCTTATGGTCGTGTTTGTGGAGGATGAGTTACCAAGAAAGTGGTGTTTCTTAGCTGATTTTCAACTGGAACTGATTCAGGGGAAAAAAAAGTGTTGATCTTGTTGACATTGGATTGTTTTGTTTTCCAGTATATCTTACGAAGTGTTGCTGACCCAGTGTAATTTTGTTGTAGATTTGGTTGCATCATGATGATTAAAGTTGTAAAACCACAACGCTTCAATTAGGGATGATTGTATCCACCATCTGCTCTATGAACACATCATATGACTGAATCTGTGCGTAGGTACACTGTTGGCCAGTGGATCAGATGACCTGAACATTGTTTTGTGGAACTGGATACAGAACCGCCGTGCTCTCATCTATGACAGTGGTCACCGCAGCAATGTCTTTCAGGTGTGTGGAGTCTCCCTTGTCAGTGCAACATGGCACCAGTTTGTATGATCAGTCAGTGTGTTCAGAAGTTCTCTGTTACATATATTCCAGTTGAATAGGTTTTAGGTTTGTGTCTTTGTTGTTGCAATGTGACAAAAGGTGGCCTAAAGCATGAAAAGATGTCCATTTTTTGTGTGTGACATTGAAGGTTTTTTAGCAGTCTATAATTTTCAGTGTTGTGTTGAAGTTGAACGGTAGATGGATTTCAGGCTTAAACAAAGGCTAGTGAAATGATTTAATTCGCAATCGTTTTTATGATTATTTTAATCCATAAGTTGAAAATGAAATTAAGAAGTGTTCTTAACTCCATAGTGTTCTTCGATTAAAGCTATCGATTTCTCAGTTTATAACATTAGACTTAGAGTTCTTTTTCTGGTTAGTCTAGTTGAGCGACACAGTAAACAATATCATTGTCATACATTGGCAGTGAAATATATGTATTTCTTTCAGCCCAAAACATTATTTTGAAAAAATGTGATACCATAGCATCAAGTTATCAACACTTCTCCTCAAGGCTTTCTCTTGTTTCATGAGACAACACATTGCTAAACATGCACAAATGCTGAAATTTGATATTATTTCTTTTGAAGGTATTGAAAGTAAACAGTTGTCTTAAACATGGAAGGGGGCTCATACTCACAGAATCAATGAACTATAAATTTATTTTTTTCAGCCTGCCCTTATTCAGTTTTTTTAACGTCATTAAATTGATTAATCAAAAGTAATTGCTTGGGTTTTTTCTCTTTTTTTTTTTTCTTTTTGATCTTTGGTGTTCAGTCTCATCTTCTGTGCCACTTAGGTGGCATTACACCCATGCCGCTCACTTTGACACCCCATCCACAGCCGCAGCCTGGCTTGTCCTAGCATGGCCAAGGCATCGGCAATCTACAGGTAGCAGTCAGTGTCAAGTCATGGACCTAGAGGCATTCCACCAGAGGAGTCACAGCACTGCTGCCAAGTCACTTCAGTGGTGTCTGGCGTGCCTGTTCCAATCCAGCATACACAGGACACCACCTGCATCCTCTACTGGCAACAATGATTGCCTGGAAATTGGTCATGGATCCAGCCTGAGTGAGCTCTCCCTCTAGAGGGTGCCACCACATCCATCCAGTGACAAGTCCCATAAGCTTGCTGATGCTGGATACCCAACAGAACCTCACCAAGGACATGGACATGGAGAGGAGATCAGAACTGAGGGCACCATGAGAGCTGGACTGGAAGAGCCACAGAGCTGGAGACTTCTTTTTGTTAATAAGCTGATTAGGGAGGATGAGGAAGATGATATCAGTAGATTTCTGTTCTGGTCTGAGTCAGCATGACAGGGCTGTACGTCATCAACACCTGTTTTCATAGTATCTCCCAGCATTGACTAGGTCCCAGAGAGAACAAATGTCAGCCGTATTGGTCAGGAAGTTTTAGCAACACTCTCAGCAAAGCATCCATTATCATGGAGATGAAACTCCACTGTGCGGTCCCCAGTCTTCCCAGTGGAGCCCATCTATAGCAAAAGTAACTCAGTGCAGGAGCTAGTTAGGGCCCCCAGAACAGCACCACTGAATGGCTCGGAGTCAAACCCATGACCTCCCATCCACGCGTCGGCAGCACCAGCCACTTAGGCATGGTGGCAGGTGCATTGCTCTTTCTTTGCCTGTAAGATAAACAAGCATTGAAGCAAGCACCTCAAATTCAGGAAGAGTCTTTGAATTCATGAACATAATTTAGAAATGATACAATCTGAAATTCAGAATTTTACCATCTGAAACTTCCATTGTGATGACAACTTCACACTGACAGTGACACTGACACAACAAGCATTCCTGTATCATACAGTGCGTAGATGTTACATCATAAGATTCCAGATTAGAATTGTTTTTGATATGGCAGATGTTTGACTTGCACTAAGTTGCAGTGTAGTGCAGTTCATAATAAAGAAAAACTGGGAGTTTGTGACTTTGTTCACAACTTCACAAGAATATGAGACCATTTCACTGCTTTTGGGATCTCTCCTGTGTTAAGAAAAAAAAATTACTGGGGGAAGGGGTGGGGGCTGACGACCGGAAGCTCTGTGGAGTGGGCTATTTCTGTTGTAAATGTCAAAACGGCGTTTTTTGTACATACTGAGTTTATAACGTCATCACGCACAGTATGTACAAAATGTGAAGTTACCCACACGTACCTTTTTCATTGTAAAAATTTGAAATTTGATGAATAGAATTGCTGTACTCATTGATTTACAAAGCTTTCAAATCAGAGTTGCTTCAGGTATTTAAATTGAACTAAAAGATTCCTAACTTACAATGTTGAGCTTTTTATCATTGAAGTTAGTAGTAACACTCTCAAGTGATATTTAAGTAAAAAAAATATATTGTACACATATGGTGACACATTCTCTCTCTCTCTCTCTCTCTCTCTCTCTCTCTCTCTCTCTCTCGCTCTCTCTCTCTCTCGCTCTCTCTCGCTGCCCCTCCCATCCCCCATCCCCATGTTTCTCTCTGTGTCTCTTTCTCTCTCACTTTTTCTCTCTCATTGATAGGTGCAGTGACACATTTTGGCATAAGCATACAAATGATACACACAAGAATCACATTGAAATTACATAGAGTGATGGACACAGACATAAACGCCCATGCACACACATAAACACACACTTACACACATCATATACCTTTTATATACTTTTATATATATGGCAGGTTCCATGTTTTCTGATCATTATGGGATATAATTTTTTGTTAAGTTTGAAGCGTAAGGGAACCATTACATTACACCACATCAGTAGCCGATTGAAGACAAATGTGTTCTGAGAGGAACTGACAATTTTTGTGATCATTTCCGCCACAGATCTAAGCAGCTAAGTCACATAATTTGTATACAACATTGCTTATGTTTTTGTTGATGTTAGATCTGTTTTGTTTGAATGCTAGATCGACAGAGAAAGCATACTTTCCCAGTTAATCGTTTTTGTCCCAAACCCCATTTCTTAGAATCATGAACTTACATGTTTCCATAAGTCTGGAAGAGTTCTGAGTACCAGATTGTGTTCCTTGTCTAATGAAGCTGCTGCTCTATGATGTCAAGTTACTTGGGTTGCTTAAAGGCTTAAGATGGGAAGGTTAAATTTGAGTTAGCTGACAGATGAAGCACTGGTGATGATGACAGGCCAAGTCATGCCCTTCAGTGGGGACTGCCATGTGGTGAGCTGTGCCAGGGACGGCCAGGTACGTCTGGCTGAACTCTCCCTGACCGGTGTGTGTAAGAACACCAAGAAACTGGCGCAGCACCGAGGAGCAGCTCATAAGGTAAACGTTGACTACATGTGACGTGCTGTGTTTGTGGCTATGCAACATTTCCCATCAACCCTTCAAAATAAAATGGAGGATCTGCAGGTTATTTGTTTGTGGACCCCGTGGATCACAAGAAAAATGGTTGTGGAGGGGAGGTAAGGATGGGGGTCACACACAGATCCGTGTTACTTTAAGGGGTGTCGTACAGGTGCCACCAGTTACAAAGCAGGGTTTTGCTCTGTAGTAGCAAGGTAAAGCCACAGGCCTTGTTTGAATTTTTGCTGACATAAGAGTAGGTTCAGGGGAAGGAGAAGCACTGATAGATCATACCACAGTGATCAGAGCAAAGCTGTTGTAGTTAATCTCTAGAGCTATGCATTTCATTGTGAATATTGGGAAGCCTGTCTTTAGTTAGATGGAATTTCATGTATTGTGTGTGTATATTTGTTGATTTTTTTTTTTTACCTAGTGATAATTGTGTCCAACCTTAAACCTATGGTTTTATCTCAAGGAATGTACTATCTTTAGCTTTACTTAGCTGCAAAGTTGAAACCTTGTGTGTGTGTGTGTGTGTGTGTGTGTGTGTGTGTGTGTGTGTGTGTAAGAGAGAGAGAGAGAGAGAGAGAGACACACACACACACACACACACACACACACACACACACACACACACACATGCACACACACACACACATTGATAGCCTTACAAATTAAGCCTTACTTCCTTATTTTCTTTTTTTTTTTTTTTTTTTTGTATCCTCATTACTCCAGTTTGAACCTGTGCCTATAATAACTATCATCAGTTGTCTTGCGTCGTGAGATGAATCAATTGGTTCATCTGAAAATACCTTGAAACAGACATTCCTTGGGATTTCATTGAGTACTGTTTTCTTGAATGAATTAGTTCATCTGAAATTACCTTGAAGCAGACATTCCTTGGGATTTCATTGAGTACTGTTTTCTTGAATAAATTGGTTCATCTGAAAATACCTTGAAACAGACATTCCTGGGGGTGTCATTGATAACTGTTTTCTTGCTAGGAGAGGAATCTGCCCATTCTTCAGAGTCTTTGAAATGTCATGATGTCCAGCCAAAACTCTGAAGGAAGTGGGCCCCAAAATGCTGCACCATGGTGGAAAATGGTTAAATCGTTGCACACCGATACTTACACCATGATAGATTACACTTACGTTCAGACAAGTTTGTGTTGAATGATGACTGCCGAGAGACAAGAGTTCAGAGTGTTAATAGATTAGAACATCAAGTGGGGCCTGCTCTGACAGAGGTCAGCATACAAAAAACCCAAAAAAACCACCACCTCCCCCAACACACACACACACACATACACACACACGCACACACACACACACACTGTAAAGTCGTTTGGCCAGGAAACCACAATCCCGCCAGCGAGATTATTCTTGGAATGTGCATTCTGTTTTGGTCCCCTCTACTTTTGTCTCATTTCACCAGTTCTCTTTCTCAGTTTGTTTTAGTTTGAAGAGGGAAACATCCTCCAAACACTACAGCCTGTGCAGGTCATCCTATGAAATCAACACCTGTCATTTGGTTCAGAGGCAACATCTAGATGTCCAAGCACTTGATTATAGCTGCTTTATTGGTTTGTGCATCTAAACCCAGCATGCAGTTTTGATGAGTATACGCATGTGTGTGATGAAGAAAATCAGGAACTTGATTATTAGACTGTAGTGATTAATGAATTGTCGTGAATGACATTGAAATGCGCAACAACAAATAACCAAAGAGGTGAGCTCCTGCAGCCTTATATTGAGAATCGCTGCGTTTGCGTCAGTTTTATCTTGTTTGCTGTTTTTTCTCCCCACCCCCCCAATTTTTAATGCAGGTATGACAGGTTGTGTGTGTGCGTGTGTTGAGGTATGGTGTGGAGGAGGAGAAGTGATGTTCTTGCTCATTGTTCTAGCAGACTGGAGTAAGATTTGCCATGATCCATTTTCAGCTGGCGTTGGAATACAACTCGCCTCATGTGTTTTTCTCAGCTGTGGTGAAGATGCCCTGACCTACCAGGTGACCTGCGAGAGGACAAACCCCAGAAGTATGGCTAGTGATGCTGAGTGTTTGTTTTTGATAGCCGCATTATGTAAAGACGTTACAGAACTTTGGTGTTGGTATTTTGTCTGGAGAGTGCGTAGAGCCTTGTTGGACCATGGATGGGATTGGTTGCCCCTGCATTGTGATAGATGGTTTCACTTCACTGTACTCTCACATCAGACCATGGTTACAAGCGAGAGCACTTCCATCACTTTTCAACACAACTTTCTGAAAGGTTGATACCTGGCCACAGCTGTGTAGGTTGATTAATAGAAAGTGATAAAGGTCCCAAATATCACCATGAGTGGTCTTATATTTGGTCATGTTGGTGAAAAGGGATTCTGATTCAGTCTTTTGTAGTGACTGACGTGTGTTTGGATTTGAGAGCTTTGTTCCAAGCACCATGTGACCAGCTCAGCCAGAGATGAGAGACTGTGAACTATTCAGCAGATCACACACAGTTTGTACAGCAGCATTTTGGGGTCTGTTGAACAGCATCTGTGGAGAAAGGAAAAACTACTGCACAGCAGTTTACATTTTGTGAATTTTCATTATGGACATGAATCATAGAAGACAGGAGAAGTGAAAGGAAGATTCAGGATAATGGCATCACTGGCATAGGTGGCCCACTGCACAGAGCTGGAGAACTGGCTTCCAGCATCATATTCCTTTGTTTCAGACTTGACTGGCTGCAAGCCTTCCCTCAGGCAATGTGCACCTGGATCAGGGCAGTCTGTGTATGTGCACATGTGACACAGGCTCGTGAGGTGCATGCTCTGGCCTCTTGAATTGCTGCCAGGTACCACTCTTGAATGAGAGACATTATGGCTTCTTGGGTTGTTGTTCCTTATTGCCTTGGGAGTGTTTCCATCTGAGACATTGAGAATCTTTGTCATGGAAAGCTCTGTGTGTCGTCAGGCTCTTAGGGTGGCCCAGCAGAGTGTCTGACTTGTGCTATGGTGTTGTCTGGTCACACTTCCTGCATCTGGCTTCTCTGTCTCTGTCCCCAGTGACACTGAGATCGGCACTGTGACAGACCGGTCTGTCTCTCATTTTCTGGTTGAACAGAGTGGCAACCCTACCAGGCCACCAGTTCTTCATCTGCACTGGGAGATTGGATTTCCTGGTTGTCCTTCTCTACTAAACCAGGCTTCAGGCAGGCACAGAACTTGGTCATAGGGAGGCCCAGCTGCCCAGAGGATTTGAAGTGTCTTGAGGGGCACTGAAGCTTGTGTGTTGCCATCTCATCCAAATTCTTTGAGATGTCCACTAGAGCAGACTGATTATTTGACTGCTAGGTCCAAAACGTGTTTCCACATCCCTTTCTGGTCTGGACCTGCTGTTCTTTCTGTCTGTCCCAATTGTTGACGGCAACATTTCATTCCTATGTCCTATGTCCCGTGATTGTTGACGGCAACATGTGACTGCTCTTTGTGACTGGCTCTTTTTGGTCAGGGACCTTGTTCAGTTGCTGCTGCTCTTGGAAGTCCTTTTGATTGGGGTTACCTCTCTATCTTTTTGATGGTTTGCACACAGTACAGTCGATTATGCGAATGTACCAGTGTCTACACAGTGCATATGCTTTGTGACTGTGTGTGTGTGTGTGTGTGTGTGTGTGTGTGTGTGTGTGTATATAGTACATATATAGTTGTATATTTGTGTGTGTGTGTGTGTGTGTGAGAGAGAGAGAGAGAGAGGAATCTTATTGGATTGTATGTGTATCATGGTGATCTGTGTGATTGGTATAGTTATGTGAACAGTTTGGTGGATTTTCATTGGACTTGTTTTAGAATATGATGTCTGTTAAGTTCCTGATTTAAGTAGTTTGCGTTCCACATTTTGTAATGTATTTATTAATGAGCCTGTGAAATCACAAATGGATTAATAAAGTATTATTGAATAAGTGGGCAGAACTGTCTTTTTTCCCATTTACTAAAGCAAGGTTCTCTCTCAAAACACAGAAGACAAAAAACATTCCAGACTGTGCGTGGTCCATCGATCCACCCTGCTAGATTTCATTCAAAGAAAACATCCTTGAAAAATGCGTGTTGTATATGAACATACTGAAATCAGTAGAGTTTATATTGATCTTTATGCCCATACAGTTCTTGCACCCCATGTCAGTCTGTTGGGAGAGAGCTTAGGATTCTGATATGCAGCACGTTTTGTTATTTGATATCAAATTTTAAATAAAGAAACCTTGGGGATATTTTAGGTGTGGCTGTGGGAGGTATTCAGTTCAGTGAAATAGCTAACCAAGTGACTGCCTTGAGGAGAATGCCACAACAGAAAAGACATCCAACTCCTCCCATTCCTTGTAATGTACAGATCTGACACTGGGAGCACAACCTGCTGAAAACCTTCAGCAGGAAGATTTGAACATGATGCAAACTTTCCCAGATCTGCTTTGCCCTGAAATAGTCCTTGGTAACAGCAAGGAAGAGACAGTGTTATGCCGGTTATATCTGGGTCTCGCACCCTGCGCCACGATACCTTTACAAGATGAAGATGCACCATGGGGCATTCTGTGCGATGAACCACTCAACACGTACCCCCTCTCTGTTCAATGCTGGGTGATGCACAAGATGAGACTAAAGCTGTGTACAGCAGCAGACCCATAAAATATCCTGATCAGAGATGTTCCTCCAGACCTAACTCGCAAGGTTTTTAAAAGTGGTCATGTGTATTTCATATTCACCATCAGCATCTAATCAAGATTGAATGGTTTTGGCTTTCTTTTGTGTTTTTCATTGACGATCGAGTGGATTTTTCTTTGAACACAGATGTTTTTAGTTGTGCATAACGTGTGTGTTCCACCTTAACTGGGTGTGCAACATGAATGGTCATCTCTCTCAGTAGATCGACTTCACTGATGCTGGAAGCCTGACTGCTGTTGCAGGCTGGTGGTGACCAAGGAGAATGACCTGAAGGTGGCGCTCTACTCCATTCACTCCAACCCGGTCAACCCCTTCGAGTTCTGCACTGGAGGACGGGATCACTATGTCAGGTGGGGGGGTCACTGTGTGTACATGAGCTTCGGAAGGGGTGTAGTTGAGGTTTTGAGTTTGGGCAGTATTACAGCTGTATCACTTGTGGAAATTCTGAAGGGAAGGTTTGTGACCCTTCACCGGCATGACACTGACCTTAGGGGACAGGCATGAAGGGGCAAGCTTCAGAGGAAATTCTGTCAGGGTTTTCCTTGAAGCCACCACTTGCAGTATTGTTGTTGAAACTACCACTTGCAGTATTGTTGTTGAAACCACCACTTGCAATATTGTTGTTGAAACCACCACTTGCAGTATTGTCGAAACCACCACTTGCAATATTGTTGTTGAAACCACCATTTGCAGTATTGTTGTTGAAACCACCACTTGCAGTATTGTTGTCAAAACCACCACTTGCAGTATTGTCAAAACCACCACTTCCAGTATTGTTGTTGACACCACCACTTGCAGTATTGTTGTTGAAACCACCACTTGCAATGTTGTTGTTGAAATCACCACTTGCGGTATTGTTGTCGAAACCACCATTTGCAATATTGTTGTTGAAACCACCACTTGCAGAATTGTTGTTGAAACCACCACTTGGGCAGTATTGTTGTTGAAACCACCACTTGCAATATTGTTGTTAAAACCACCACTTGCAGTATTGTTGTCGAAACCACCACTTGAAAATATTGTTCTTGAAACCACCACTTGCAGTATTGTTGTTGAAACCACCACTTACAGTATTGTTCTTGAAATTACCACTTGCAGTATTGTTGTCTACAAACTTTTGCTTTTTCCAACTTGTCAAATTCTGTTGTTGATTTTGGTTGACTGTTGATGAAACATTGTCCCTGCCCCCCCCCCCCCCCCCCCCCCCCCCCTCCCCCCCCTCCACCCCACTTTTACTCCTGGCAACCCACTCCCACACATTCCCCTCCCACTCCACCTTGTGCATGATGTGGGAATGTTTTGTGTTACTTTGAAATCAACAGGAGAGAAAAAAAGAGCAAGTGAGGCACATACACTTTTAAAAATGTGCAAATTGATTGATGACTATTTGTCACCATAGATTTTGGTGCTGAATATGGCATCAGCATCTTGCTTGGAAATTTTTTTATGTCGATCTATTTGTACAAAAACTGAGACCTGTTTACCCTCATGATTTTGCCGTAATTTTTATGGAAAAATATTGAAGTAACGGGAATTATGGCTGCCCCCCCCCCCCCCAATAAGGGGCAAAAAAATCAAAGTAGATTGTTAAACGTGAAGTTTTGTTTGATACCGTTTCGATCAAAAGTAGTAAGAAGACATTTCCCAGCGTGCCTTGTGTCTTTTACCTTGTTAAAGATGGCGAAGAAGCGGTCTTACATGCCAACGGCCAGCTCTTCCAAATCTTCAAAAGTTGCGAAAGAATTGCGATTATGAAGGTTATGGTTTAAAAAAAAAAATTTAATTACAGGTTTTTGTCTGAGATATTGCGGGTACAGGAAATTGGGGGTAAACAGGTCTGAAAACAGCTGTTCTTTTTGTGGTAAGAAGTTTGGTATTCCCCACATTGTGTCTGTGTCATGTTGAATGTATTTCATAAAACTTAATGGAGGAAATACAAAGGACTTAAATCATTGTTTTAAAAAAAAAAACCCAGAAAAGTGTGACTGGATGTACCCTAATGTGGTCAGTGCATACTCCACAGACACGGCTGGTGGTAGGGGATGGGGAAACTGAACAGCGGTTAACAGAACAAAGAATGAGACTTCACACCAGACTGTCCGTTTTTGCTGTGAATTTAATTTCAGTGTTTATGAGTGTGTGTGTTTGTGTGTGTGTCTGAGAGAGAGAGGTAAAATTTTCAGCATGTATATCTCTCTAGCTTTTTTTTTTTTCATGCGTACGTGATATTTGTGTCAAATGTGCGATGATGTCTGCTTTCAGAGTATATGACAAACGAAAGATAAATGAGGTGAGTCAGCGATTTTCACCACGTCATTATGATGTAGTGTCCTAGACACCAGTATCTTGTGATTGCTGTCATCCATGTATACACTATACATGGCCTTGAGGTTGTGACCAAGTGGATGATATATTCACTGTGGTGTTGTGTGTTCAAAACCTCTGTGTTTGGATGCTGTGGGAATAGGTCATCATCAGTGAACTGGAAGGCCAACATACCAACAGTGACTTGCTGTCAATTTTGGAGCTTCTGTTGCTGTACATTGTTTTTCCCCAGTATTGTGTTTTAATTATAAATTTTCTCTGTGTGTGTTTGTGTTGAAGAAAGAGAGAGAGAGAGAGATTGTGGATTTTTTTTTTTTTTTTTTTTATAAGAAGCAACCGATTTCTCTTTCATTAAAAATCCAGGAAAGTTTGGCAGTTGTTCCTGAGTTTGTTTTGAGTACTAAAAGAAAATGTGAATTTTTCCAGTTTTTTTTTTTTTTTTTTTTTTTTTTTATATGGATATTTTTATTGTGCATGATTCTGATTCATGTGACACCAAACACATGTTCAGGAAAATTCTAGTTCAAAAGTTGCAGCAGAGAATTTTTTTTTTTTTTAAATGAGGCGGTTACTCCCCTTTGTTCACATCAGATATTTCAACTTTAAAAAATCATAGAAGAAAAACTATCTTACAAAGATCAAATCTGTTTTTTGCATGTTAATGTGTTAACTTTAAAAACTAAGATTGAATAGAAAGATGTTAAACCTGTTTATTTTGCTCTTCAGCCTGTTTTTGCGTGTTGCATCACATTTTCTTTTTTTTTGTACTCCACCTTCCACTATGTTAAGTGTTAGAGTTCTGTTGTTTTTTTTTCTACATGTAAAGATGGAGTTTGGGAGGAAATGTAAAGCTCCCTGTCTTGTGGAAAGGAAGTCCTTATCTGGAGTTGTCTAGTGATATGTATTGGGTATTCAACATTGGTGTCTGAAAGGAGCTCATTACAAAAATGCATCATATGAAGTGCGTTCTTATCCAAAAAGTTATGTGGATGTCCATGATTCTGGGAAATGATTTGGGAGAGAGAACAAACAATTGGCGAAGTATTGTTCTTTGTGAATCTAACATCCATGATGAAATTTGTTCAGTCAATACGTATGAAGCAAAATCTCCTGCACAACTTTGGCAGCATTATAAAGAATTCATACTCTTCACCCAGAAAGAAAAAAGCTACAGAAATTATGATCATGATCATCAAACTTGAATGAGATCAGCATTTGAAGTCAACTCAATAATGGTGTTTCCGTTCAGAATGCAACAAGCCTGACATCAGTCTGCTGCTGATGTAGACAGGCAGGACGCAGACCAGATGACTATGGATGTAGTGGTGAGAGGAGTGCAATGGGCAGTATGAGAATGCCACTGAGACTAGTGAGAGCACTGAACCTTGGGGCTGTTAAAGCAGACAATGTTAAACAGTGCCACTGAGAGTAGTGAGAGCACTGAACATGGGGCTGTAAAGCAGACCAGTGTTAAACAGTGCCACTGAGAGTAGAGAGAGCACTGAACAGCTGTTGAAGCAGATCAATGTTAAACAGTGCCACTGAGAGTAGTGAGTGCACTGAACATAGGGCTGTAAAGCAGACCAGTGTTAAACAGTGCCACTGAGAGTAGTGAGAGAGAGACTGAACATGGGGCTGTAAAGCAGACCAGTGTTAAACAGTGCCACTGAGAGTAGTGAGAGCACTGAACATAGGGCTGTAAAGCAGACCAATGTTAAACAGTGCCACTGAGACTAGTGAGAGCATTGAACATGGGCTGTAAAGCAGACCAGTGTTAAACAGTGCCACTGAGACTAGTGAGAGCACTGAACATGGGGCTGTAAAGCAGACCAATGTTAAACAGTGCCACTGAGAGTAGTGAGAGCACTGAACATGGGGCTGTAAAGCAGACCAATGTTAAACAGTGCCACTGAGAGTAGTGAGAGCACTGAACATAGGGCTGTAAAGCAGACCAATGTTAAACAGTGCCACTGAGACTAGTGAGAGCATTGAACATGGGGCTGTTAAAGCAGACCAGTGTTAAACAGTGCCACTGAGAGTAGTGAGAGCACTGAACAGCTGTTGAAGCAGATCAATGTTAAAGCAGTGTTAAAGCAGACCAATGTTAAACAGTGTCACTGAGACTAGTGAGAGTACTGAAACTGAACCTTGGGCTGTTAAAGCAGACCAATGTGAAATCAAATGGACAGCCTCAAAGAAGTGAGTGATGTAGACCCTTTGTCCAGATTCGTGTCCATTTTTTTTTTTTTTTTAGTTTGTTAACTGGCTTTTCCCTCATCTGTTCATGGCAGAAGAACAGACTGTATCTTGGCTAGGTTGTATTCAGGGTAGATTGTGTTCATGGTACACAGTCATCAAATCTGATACCATTTCATGATGTGGTGTGTCATTTTTTTCCCCACCCAGAATGTGAATGGTGGCCTGGTCAGAAAGTACTGCCCCCAGCATCTGGTGAGTAGGTTTCTTTTGTGGGGGTATTTTTTTGTTCTGCTCTCTACACACAAAGTCAGCTGTGCTCTTCAGTATGCACTTATCTGAGCTTAGTTACACCGAAAACCGTCGGCAAGGTAAGTAACTCCGTAATTTGAACATGGTTACCCAATTAAAAAATTAATTTAAAAGAGAGGAAAGGAAATAACGAAATGAAAATAATTTTAAAAATTCCTACGAATATATATGTTGCTATATCATAAGTTTGAAGAATGTCACATGAGCCATTTACTCGGGAAATAAAAAAAAAATCTTCTTCAGAACTTTCTTCCGAATTGTTGTTCATCATATACCTGGAACTTCATCCCAGTCGAAATCTAGGTCACTCTAAGCTTTCATTACCCAGCACTTTCACTAAGTCTTATGCCGTAAATCCTACAAAACACAGTATCTCCATCACTAAATCTCATTATAGAACGGCAGAACTCAAGGTTAGCCACGGTGAAAAACGGCATTTCAACCTAAAACTTTAAAAATTCGAAACTCGAGAACCACGGCACGTATCGACTCGCGGTTTTTTTGCAAACGGAAGTAAATGGCTACAGGAAGAAGGAAGTCACGTTCTCGCGAGACTTCCTTTTCTACAAGAAACATGGCGGCGCCCATTGTTGCCACGTGTTTTACCAGGCGCTGGCGGGCGCTCAGCGTTTTGGCGGTCAGTAAACACACTAGGCTTGCCGTCATTGTTCACAAGTTATCATTTGATCTGAAGGTGGATTGCATGATGGCAAGGAGACATTGAGAGATTCAGAAGGACAGAGAGTCCTCAGCTGTAAAGCCCTTGGCATATCATGGCAAAGAATGGTTTACACACTTTAAAAAGTTACAGAATACTCAAGCTGGTTGAAAATGTCCTTTACCACATGTGTAAGTTAATGAGACAAAAAGTTCAGGAAGGAGCGGGAGTGAGGGATTGCTGTTGATTAGATGAAGAAGGGGATTGATTTGAATTCTGATTCAGATTTTTCTTCTGGTATTCTCCCCCCACCCCCACCCCCTTTTTTTTTTTTTTTTCATTTTCCTTGAGCTCTGCTGTGGTTGAGATGATGTAATTATTGTCACAATTATTATCAGGTTGTCATGTGTCCACACAATTATAAATAGGTATGCTGCACTGTCTATGGGTCATGTTTGTAGTTGTTGTTAGTTCCTTTTGGATCACACATTGGCCAGACACCATTTACTAAGCTGTTGTCCTGATGACATTACACCCTGTCCAATCCATTTCAGTGAACTGCCTGTCCCTCCCTCCCTCCTTCTCTCCTGGGTGTCTATGGATGTCAGTTTACCTGTTTTCTTCAGGTAGTCAGCATATCAGTGTCATGACTTGGGAAGAAGACATTGATGAAGACCGCTGCTGTTGCCATGGGCATGCTTTGTGTGTCTGTTGATGTTAGATGACTGTTGTGGTGAGGAAGACATTGATGAAGACCGCTGCTGTGCCATGGGGCATGCTTTGTGTGTCTGTTGATGTTAGCCGACTTTGTGGTGAGGAAGACATTGATGAAGACCGCTGCTGTTGCCCATGGGGCATGCTTTGTGTGTCTGGTGATGCTAGATGACTGTTGTGGTGAGGAAGACATTGATGAAGACCGCTGCTGTTGCCATGGGGCATGCTTTGTGTGTCTGTTGATGCTAGATGACTGTTGCCATGGGGCATGCTTTGTGTGTGTGGTGGTGCTAGATGACTGTTGCCATGGGGCATGCTTTGTGTGTCTGTTGATGCTAGATGACTGTTGCCATGGGGCATGCTTTGTGTGTCTGGTGATGCTGGCTGACTGTTGCCATGGGCATGCTTTGTGTGTCTGGTGATGCTGGCTGACTGTTGCCATGGGGCATGCTTTGTGTGTGTGGGTGATGCTGGCTGACTGTTGCCATGGGGCATGCTTTGTGTGTCTGATGATGCTGGCTGACTGTTGCCATTGGGCATGCTTTGTGTGTTGATGCTGGGTGACTGTTGCCATGGGGCATGTTTTGTGTGTCTGGTGATGCTGGCTGACTGTTGCCATGGGGCATACTTTGTGTGTGTGGTGATGCTGGCTGTCTGTTGTGGTGTTGCCATGGGGCATACTTTGTGTGTGTGGTGATGCTGGCTGACTGTTGCCATGGGGCATGCTTTGTGTGTGTGTGGTGATGCTGGCTGACTGTTGCCATGGGGCATGCTTTGTGTGTCTGGTGATGCTGGCTGACTGTTGCCATGGGGCATGCTTTGTGTGTGTGTGTGTGTGTGTGTGGTGATGCTGGCTGACTGTTGCCATGGGGCATGCTTTGTGTGTCTGGTGATGCTGGCTGACTGTTGCCATGGGGCATGCTTTGTGTGTGTGTGTGTGTGTGATGCTGGCTGACTGTTGCCATGGGGCATGCTTTGTGTGTGTGTGTGTGTGTGATGCTGCTGGCTGACTGTTGCCATGGGGCATGCTTTGTGTGTCTGGTGATGCTGGCTGACTGTTGCCATGGGGCATGCTTTGTGTGTGTGGTGATGCTGGCTGACTTGCCATGGGGCATGCTTTGTGTGTCTGGTGATGCTGGCTGACTGTTGCCATGGGGCATGCTTTGTGTGTGTGGTGATGCTGGCTGATTGTTGCCATTGGGCATGCTTTGTGTGTGATGATGCTGGCTGACTGTTGTGGTGAGGTCGGCCTGTCAGTTTGATCGCCTGGGTGATTGCAGAGATCCTGGGCAGTTACAACGATGAGGACATCTACCTGTTTGACAACACCCATTCAGACGGAGCCAGTGCCATACATCGTTACATCGGGCATCGGAAATGCCACCACAGGTATTGGCTGCCCCTAATACTGTTTGTCTCTTGCATGTGTACAGAACCACGACCACATGCTCAAATATGCACACACCCACGTACACACACACACACACACACACACACACACACACACACACACACATCCACACACTGCACTTGTAAATCTATGCAAAGATGGCAGTTAACAAGTTACAAACCCTACATCAAACTGAATGCTTGTTTATGATCATCAAGTTACACCAACCGGGGTGGGCTGTGAAAGTCATGTTTGATTAAAAAGTGAAGGGTCTGGCATGCTCTTTTCAGGTTAGCCAAGTGTGGATCATTGATAATGGCAATGGGTGATGAAAGCTTCATGGTAAACAATCCCTGCTCCTGTACTCCAAACATGACAATCAGACTGTTCAAGTTTACGCCATTTCTTCTTCCTGTAAAACCTACTATCATCACGTTGATGGTTTCAACAAGGTGTGAACTGTGTGGGACTCCAGCTGAGCTGGGTGTGGGGGAGAGTGGCTGCCTGGATGACCCTCCTTGTTCAGTGGAGTGGGTAAGGAGAGGAGGGAGGTGGAGGAAGACTCGAGGGAGAAGAGGAGGAGGAAGATGATTCAGAAGAGGAGGATGACGAAGTGATATATGCGACCCAAAAGTTTTGTGTTACCCAACAATTGCCACAGTTGACAACAGCAACAACATTACCACCAAGAACACAACATTATACTCTTGAAGTTAATGTCGGAACAATTTACATGCATTTCTGCATAATGTCACTAAATGTCATGGCAATTCAAGTACAATTGTAGTTTCTGGAATTTTTTTTTTTTTTTTTTTTTTTAAATGTAGGTGATAATATTCTGAGTTAGTTAAAAAAAAAAAAAAGGCAACTTGGTTTCCATGTATAGAAAGAGTACTGAAATACTTGGCGTGAGGAGAGTGGATGAGCACCCTTGAATATTGATCCAGCATTTTCATTTGTCAGTGATTCTCTAGAATGATATGTGGAGACTGCATCCCTGGGAGTGCAAACTTGATGGAGGCTGTAACCCCCAAGTGAAAAGGAGAACGATCATCACTCGATATTCTTGTTCATTTTTCAGTTGTAGGCCTCGATTCAGATATGTGTTGTCTGTTTGTTTGTCCCAGTGAAAGGTGTGAGTTTCTACGGACCGCAGAGTGAGTACGTGGTGAGCGGCAGCGATTGTGGGCATGTGTTCCTGTGGGACAAAGACACGGAGGAGGTGGGTGCAGTTCATGAAGGCTGATGAGTGTGGAGTGGTGAGTGGTGAGGACAGTGTGTGTCACTCACTGGTCCTGTAGCATGGCTGCCTGTTGTGTTTGTAGGCCTGTGGAGTGGTGAGTGGTGAGGACAGTGTGTGTCACTCACTGGTCCTGTAGCATGGCTGCCTGTTGTGTTTGTAGGCCTGTGGAGTGGTGAGTGGTGAGGACAGTGTGTGTCACTCACTGGTCCTGTAGCATGGCTGCCTGTTGTGTTTGTAGGCCTGTGGAGTGGTGAGTGGTGAGGACAGAGTGTCACTCACTGGTCCTGTAGCATGGCTGCCTGTTGTGTTTTTAGGGCCTGTGGAGTGGTGAGTGGTGAGGACAGAGTGTGTCACTCACTGGTCCTGTAGCATGGCTGCCTGTTGTGTTTGTAGGCCTGTGGAGTGGTGAGGACAGTGTGTACCACTCACTGGTCCTGTAGCATGGCTGCCTGTTGTGTTTGTAGGCCTGAAGTCTGGAGTGGTGAGTGGCGAGGACAGTGTGTGTCACTCACTGTTCCTGTAGCATGGCTGCCTGTTGTAGTGGTGAGTGATGAGGACAATGTGTACCACTCACTGTGCCTGTAGCATAGCTGCCTGTTGTAGAAGTGAGTGATGAAGACAGTGTGTACCACTCACTGGTGCCTGTAGCATGGCTGCCTGTTGTGTGTGTATGCCTGTTGTAGTGGTGAGTGATGAGGACAATGTGTACCACTCACTCACTGGTCCTGTAGCATAGCTGCCTGTTGTGTGTGTATGCCTGTTGTAGTGGTGAGTGATGAGGACAATGTGTACCACTCACTGGTCCTGTAGCATAGCTGCCTGTTGTGTGTGTATGCCTGTTGTAGTGGTGAGTGATGAGGACAATGTGTACCACTCACTGGTCCTGTAGCATGGCTGCCTGTTGTGTGTGTATGCCTGTTGTAGTGGTGAGTGATGAGGACAATGTGTACCACTCACTGTCCTGTAGCATAGCTGCCTGTTGTGTGTGTATGCCTGTTGTAGTGGTGAGTGATGAGGACAATGTGTACCACTCACTGGTCCTGTAGCATAGCTGCCTGTTGTGTGTGTATGCCTGTTGTAGAGGTGAGTGATGAGGACAATGTGTACCACTCACTGGTCCTGTAGCATAGCTGCCTGTTGTGTGTGTATGCCTGTTGTAGTGGTGAGTGATGAGGACAATGTGTACCACTCACTGGTCCTGTAGCATAGCTGCCTGTTGTGTGTGTATGCCTTTGTTGTAGTGGTGAGTGTCACAGGGAGTCAGACACTGTGTCTGTAGCATGGCTGCCTATTGTGCTTGTAGGCCTGAAGCCTGAATTGGTCACTTCCCTCAGTTTCAGGCAGGTAGTATGCTTGCTAAGCAGTTGTGACAAACTGCCTTGTGAAGTTGTGATCACTATAATAAACTTCTTGGGTTTTCAAATTCGGTTGCAAATTTGATTGGATAAAGAATGAGAATACATTTCAAATACTAAAGGAGCATACTTTTTTTTAAAATTATTATTATTATTACTGTCAAGTTAGAACTAAGAAACTGAAACAGAAGAAATTCTGCATGTGTACTGTCTTGATTCAGAGAGTAAAGCCCTGTGAAATAAATCCAGTACTTGTGAGAATCTATTCACATATGGGACAAGTATAGATCTTATGCCAGGGTTAGAGTACTGCCATGCCAGAGCAGGTAGATGTTTGGAAGATCATTGATGTCAGGGTGACTAGCACATATTGGCCAAGTTTGGGATGGATAGGTGTGTGTGGTCCGTGATGGATATTGAGCTCAGGTGAGGCGTTTCTGGTTGTGGTAACCAGTGTTGGTGGTGTTGGACAGGTCAGGTCAATGTTCTGGAGCCCCCACCCCTTTGCCCCGGTGCTGGCAACCAGCGGCTTGGACCATGATGTGAAGATTTGGGCTCCCACCGCTCGCGACGCATGTAAACTGGATGGCCTGGTCACGGTAAGACCCTCCACTGGGAGGCAGTTTGAAACCCCGGTGTAATGAACACATTGTTCAGTGACAGTTGCTGCAAAGACCATAAAGCCACTGACCGCAGGTATTGCAGGGGATGACCATGCTGTCAGTTGTGTAGCATAGTGACCACCAGTCATTCAGCTTCACAGTCATTGGACATTCCAGCCCTTGCATGTTGCTACTTTTGTCATCAAAGTTACCACAAATTCGATTAAAACAATGAAGTAGGCCACTGTGTTTTTCCCCTCTCATATACACCCAGCTGACGCGACCGACGCTACTTGTCACTGTGCAATGCAAGACACTCTTCCAGTCTCATTGGTAGTATGAAGGTAGGTACTATGTGTTGCCTCCTGCTTTGAGTTGAATGTTCATATCAGAGTCTTTTTCTTTATACAAAGAAATTCCAGCTCTCTTTCTTGATAAAGAAAGGAACAGATTCTCTTTCTTGATAAAGGAAAGAAAAAATCATTTCTTTTTCTCGATGAAGAAAAGAAAAATACACCGTACCGTACCAAGGGTCTAGGCAGCTGCTGCCTTGCCTCTGTACTGTACCGAGAGTCTGGGCAGCTGCTGCCTTGCCTCTGTACTCTACCAAGGGTCTGGGCAGCTGCTGCCCCGCCTCTGTACTCTACCAAGGGTCTGGGCAGCTGCTGCCCCGCCTCTGTACTCTACCAGGGTCTGGGCAGCTGCTGCCCCGCCTCTGTACTCTACCAAGGGTCTGGGCAGCTGCTGCCCCGCCTCTGTACTCTACCAAGGGTCTGGGCAGCTGCTGCCCCGCCTCTGTGCCCTAATAAGGGTCTGGGCAGCTGCTGCCCCGCCTCTGTGCCCTACCAAGGGTCTGGGCAGCTGCTGCCCCGCCTCTGTACCGTACCAAGGGTCTGGGCAGCTGCTGCCCCGCCTCTGTACTCTACCAAGGGTCTGGGCAGCTGCTGCCCCGCCTCTGTACCGTACCAAGGGTCTAGACAGCTACTGCATACCCACCCTAGCCCTAGCTTCTTGTAGAGGATTTATCTTCAGAGTATGCCGATGCTGAGTATCAGTGCTTGTATGTGGATGTATGAATGTGAAGGATGAGTAATTCATCTTGTCTCCTGTTCAGTGTTGAAAGTTAGTGGTGTACGTATTTCTGAAACATATGGGTTGTCCGTGTGTGTTGTATCAGAACTACATGCATTGTGATTATGAAGTGATTTTGTCATTTTGGTTGTGATAGTTATAACTACAATGGATAGCAACATATATTTGTCTTGTAACCAGATAGCAGATGCCTTTGTGATTAACTCACTGCCTGGTTTGTGCCAGTAGCAAAATGATGATTTTACTGGATTGCCATTTTGATTTGTGCTCTACCAGCAAAAACGCAAGAACCGGCGTGAGCGGGAGAAGGACCGTTACCATGAGCCAGAGATGATTGACGGCCAGATGTTGTGGTTCATCATGCACCACTTCCGGCGCTCTGCACGCAGAAGGGTCAGTGGGTCAGCCAGACCTGTGTGCTGCTTGCTTCTTCTGTTGCAACTTGTTCTTGTTCATGCTTCATGTATTCTTAGAAACATGAATATAACTAAGAAAATGTTACTAGTTCCCATCTGAACCAAGTTTTTTTTAAAATCCAGCCTGTAAGCTGAGGCCATGGGACTTCATCAGGCCTCTGACCTGAGCCTTTTCCTGTGTGCTGGCCACTTTCAGGTTCCTGTCGTGTTTTGTAGTTTGTTTGTTTTTCGTGATGTTTGCTCTGTAATGAATGATTATGCTGTGTGAATTATTGGACTCAGAAATAAGTTTTTCTATGAAATTATGTAATTTTACTATTCAAACAAAATAGGGCAACACCATTACTTGAAAGTGAAAGTTTGCTGGTGAAAATAATTGTCATGCAAACAATTATCATTCTCAGTGTTAAGGAGTTACTTATAAGGCATGATATTTGTTGTTAAAAATCACATTCTTTTCATCAGCAAAACAAAAATGCTCAATTCCAGCTCAGATGAAATGTTATTTTAGATGTTATGAACCATGTCATTTACTTAAAAAGAAAAAATAACCAAGTTTGTAAATATGAACTATGGTCTGCACATTATTCCAGTTTCACAGTGAGTAACGTAAGTAAAACATCATTTGAAAGAGGTAAAAAAGTAAAACAAAGAAAAAAATTTTGAAAGAGTGAAATGATACATTGCTGACACAAAGTTTACAGACAGCAACAGATTAAATTCCCCAGCTGCCCCTCTTCCACTACGAGGTGCTGAGGGGTTGAGCACACGGCGCTGGAGACACTGGCCTGACTCCACTCGCCTCATTACCACAATGGAAGGGGTAGGGGTGGGGGAGGAGGCAACTCTCTAACCAGAACTGGCAGACCGTCTTTAACATAAAATTATGAATTGAATGCTATGTATACATGACCGAACCTTGCACAAGTTGCAAGCAGAGAATTGGGAATGTCCGGTACAAGATACTGGACAAGGAGAGGCACCACTTGTGGCAAGAACAGACATGAGAGGCCGTTAAGGTAGCAGGGTTAGAAGCCAGCTTGGAAGATGCCATTGCAAAGAAGGGGGTCAGTTGGTGTAAAGAAGAAGCAATTGTAATTTACGTGAAGTAATGGGCAGAAGTTCCATTCTGAGGTGATATAAAAAAACAAAAGCACAAAATAAAAGAGAGCTTCTCCCTCCTCTGAGAAAGCAAGCTTGAATGGGCATTTACAGGAATCCATAACTGTGAGCATCGAAGTCTGAAAAACTGGAGAGCTTAAAGGGGCATGTTCCTCCACCACAAAACACTGAACTAGTTTGAATATGAATCGCAGTGTTGTGAACTCACAAAGTACAATCACTCTTGCTGGCTTGTCGAGGAATTCAGGTTAGGTTGACTCCCTGCTCTCCCAATTTTGTTTTCTTTTGGGGGAGATTCTCATTGTATGGTGATGTTCTTAGCTATGTGAAGACAAGGCACTTGTTTGGACAGATAAGTGTGAGAAAAGTGTCAAGTGTAAAGCGGTGATGTAAATAATCTTCTTGTTAAAAGAACTTATTACAGATCGTTCATGGTTTGTTTCGTTTGCCGGAGGTTTTCAGTCCAGATATGGGCTCTGTGAATAACTGACTGTAAACTGTGTGAATGTGAAAACTGTCATGGCCTGCCTTAGTCACCCAGTGTGACCCTTGACCTGCGGATGTTTCAGCTGCGGCAGGAAGGTGAAGAGGTGTCCAGTTCCAGTGACCAAAGTGACTCTTCTGACGAAGGAGGACAGGAAGGGGGCGGGGGGACCGCATGCAATGCCAGACATCCTAGTGATCACCCTCATCACTTCCCTTTCCACACCCACCTTCCCCACCCTTTTACTGTCCTGCCCTCCCCTCCCCTTGTCTGACACTGTTCCCCCTGCCCTGCCTGCTACGCCCACCTACCAGCCGCCAAATGAAGTCACTGTACAGACAACACACGGTCCGTGTGCACATTCACTGAGAGGACTAACTGTCAACCAACAGCCAAATGAAGTCATGTACAGACAACACGCGGTCTGTGTGAACATTCACTGAGAGGACTATCTATCAACCAGCAGCCCCAGATACAATCAGAGATTCACGGTCCCTGTGTCAGTTCATGGGCTGCTATATGTTGGATACATTGCTGTGTGTTTTTTGTTGTGTGTAAGAGTGTGTGGTCAATGTGAACCTGTGTCTGCAACAAGCGGTTAAGGTGACGACTCTGGCGCTGCCCTGAGAGGATGTGGAGTAGCGAGTGAATGAGAGACGCTGTTAGTGACCTCAGATGTGAGAGAGACATTTTGAGCGTTTAAGTCCATGCCTTTCTGTCAGAGAGAGAGAGAGAGAGGGAGAAATGGTAAAGAGAGCGAGGCAGTCATTGTGAATTGAGAAGTACATTTATGGAATTTACATGTTCAGATTGTTCTTGTCTGTTTTCTGTATTATTTTGCCTTTCTTTTTTTTCGCATTTTCCTTTTTTTGGAATGTGAAAAGAGGAAGTAACTTCGGAGATGATGATAGAAAGTAAAATGTTTGATTAAAAGAAAATGAAGGGGGCAGGACGCACACATCTGCATGATTTTGTTGAGGGAGGGAAGACAGTTATTGTAGAGTGTCAGTACGATTGAGTAATATTAAGAACGTGAGTGACACTAGTTGGTAAGAGGACGCACATGTCTGCATGACTTGTAGAGGGAGGGGAAACAACTATTGTAATGTGTCAGTACGATTGAGTAATATTAAGAACGTGAGTGACACTAGTTGGTAAGAGGACGCACATGTCTGCATGACTTGTAGAGGGAGGGGAGACAATTATTGTAATGTGTCAGTACGATTGAGTAATATTAAGAACGTGAGTGACACTAGTTGGTAAGAGGACGCACATGTCTGCATGACTTGTAGAGGGAGTGGAGACAATTATTGTAATGTGTCAGTACGATCGAGTATTATTAAGAACGTGAGTGACACTAGTTGGTAAGAGGACGCACATGTCTGCATGACTTGTAGAGGGAGGGAGACAGTTATTGTAAAGTGTCGGTACAATTGAGTAATATTAAGAGCATGAGTGACACAAGTTGGGAAGTTGAAGCTTGATTAGAAGTTTGTGATGGAGTTCGAGAGAAAGAGTTGGGGAGGGGGAGGGTTGTGGGGTGGAGGGGGAAATGACAGGCGAGATGAAGCTATACCTTGTATTCCTGTTAACTTTAATGATATGATCACCAAGTTTAGCACAATCCATTGTTTTCTGCCTTGACGGATATTTTGGGAAGGATGAGGACTAGCAATTTGTTCGTGTGGTGGAGCTCCATCAGGGAAATCTAAAACTTCTACATCTCAAGGCAAGTTTTATTCCTAACGCAATTAATCAGAGCTGCACAGAGAGAAATCTTATGTTAAAACAGAAATTAATGCTTAACAAGTATATTTTAAGATTTTGATCATAAAATCTTTTACACCACACTGGTTTGATGCCTTTTCAGCCCATTGACGGTGGAATCCAGTTGGTCTGGATCACACAGTAAATGGTTGGTCTGGATGGTACAATAAATGGTTAGTCTGGATCATACAGTAAATGGTTAGTCTGGATGGTACAATAAATGATTTGTTTCGTGCAGGCAAATTTTGCAGTTTCCACCAACACTTCCATTTCTGTGTAATGAATAAACACAGACTGTCAGTGAGGATGAATTAATGATCTAGTCCTTGAAAGCAAGTTTTTTTTTTTTTTTTTTTTTTAAGCCACCAGTTGATGGAAATGAAATGGATCAACTTGCAGTTCCAGTTTGCCTCCATTTTCTTGGCACGGTACACACACAACAGAGCAAACATTTGTATTCATGAGTTCACTCACTTCCTCAGTCAAGCACATGCATGCTTTCACACACATTTCACATATACACAATCCAGTCATCTCTACAAGTTTTGCGAGACAGTACAAGATGATGTATAAACAGCATTTATAACGTTCACCAAGTCCGTACGTGAGGCAAAGACAAAGTTGTTTTCTTTTGGTATGACCAAGAAAACTGAATGATTTTGACATTTGTCTATACTAATACGACGTTGCCTGAAAATACACCATGTCAGGCTGTAATTGAACTGTACAGTACATGAAAATTTGTTGCAAATTTTCCGGCATTGTTGCAGAAAACAGCTTGTATCCAGAGACAAGCTATTGGAGGCCATGATAGCAGTGTTTTCTCTTTTTTTGATTAGTTTCTTTTATGTTGGCTGCTGTTTTATGTGCTGTGATTGGTTCATGATAATGATTTAAATAGCGTGGCACCTCACACACGATGGAATCTGTCTGCACTTTGCAATGTCAAAGCATGCAAAACAAGAATAAAAAGATTTTATGGAAACAAAAAGAATGATGAATTAATCAGTAAGTCTTCCAAGAGAGAAAAACACAGTTCACAGAAGGAGAGCCTTTCCCTGCCAGCACACGCCCTAATCCCCAGTTGTGAAACAGCACCGCAGTCATGTATGAACACAAGAATGCACACACAAGCACACAATCGTTCAAGACTAGAGGGATGAGCAGATTTGAAAAGAAGAGTGTAAAGGATCTTTGGAAAGAAAGTGACAGGATGTAACCACCAGTGATAGACTATTCCAGATGTGTGAAGCACCCAGAGAAAGTGCTCTGTGTTCTGCAGAGTCATCGACATGTGGTTTTAATGACATCTGGTGTCAGCAGATGAGCGAAGCTGTCTGCAGGAACTGGAGACGTGAAGCAGACCAGACATGTTTGCAGGGCAAGTGTCAGACAGAGAAGCACGACAAGGAGTGGAAAAGCGTTTTTCCTGACTCTGAAATGGCTTTAAGGACTACAATCATGGCCTCTCCACTTGTTGTCATCAGACAGTCGTGATCTATGTGAATACAAAATATTGGGAAAAGAAAGTGTTGCCTGTCTAGAAAATTGTCATGATATATTGGTTGAAAGTACGATGAGTCCAGCGCCACGACTATGGTAATCATTAAAAGGAGGCTGGAAGTTGTATGGACTGACCAGGCCTTCCGTCATTGAGTGATTGATCATGTAGACTTTCTGTAACTATTATCTTTGTGATTGTTTTGAAGTTTGCAATGAACAGATGTAAAGATTAAGATTTGAACTTCATATTAGCCGCTTTCTAACCTGGTTTTGCTTTGTTGTGGATGCAGCTGTTGGGAAGAAATGGGTCAGGAAAGTGCAAACTGCGATCAGCTTTCTGTATTGGCTTTCTGCAGTCACACTTCGTTTGCTCCAACTCTGCACACTTCTTGAGACAGTCAAATTTCTCTCGGTCCCCAACATTCGTGTTAAGTGAATTCCTCTCTAATTAACAACTTTTATACACATGCCATGCATACACCTTCCAATACAACATAACATGTTTTGTGTTTGATGTTTAACAGCATACATATGGGCTTGGCAAGCGCCTTTCTAAACAGTATGACTGTTCTGTATGATAGTTACTTTCCACACACTCTCGGCAAGCACCTTTCTAAACAGTATGACTGTTCTGTATGATAGTTACTTTCCACACACTCTCGGCAAGCACCTTTCCAAACAGTATAACTGTATTCAGTTTGATGACATAAATACTTGTATACATCTGATTCAAAAGCTTACCCATGTATACACCACAAAGCAGACATCTTCAGTGATGTCCAAATGGCCCAATGAGCAGGACATTCAGCAACAGTACACATAAGACAGTGTTTAAAGACTAGGAAAACTCCCCAAGTCCTGGATGATATATATACTTTAGAATGAAGCTTTGTAGAGACTTTTTTCCCTCTTAGCTGTTTCATCATGAAACACAAAATGTTCTTGCAGCTGACCTTTACTGAGAGTCCAGTAGAGCACATAACTGACAAGGCTGTGCTGAACCATTGGGTCGACAGTCCAGAATGGCAGCCTTTCTCAGGTTCTTTCAGCCACCAAGCCATGAATAGATGTTCTTGAAAATTGGACTACGTGGGCATCAAAGCAATGTCTCTGATTCCTCTCACAGTTTACTTACTTCCAGTATGGTGTAAAGTAATCACTCAGGAGTTGTCATTTTCACTAAATACCAGTGCAGCTTGCAGAAGTGGAGGAGGGAATCTAGGTCTGGTTCCTTTAAGTTATTTGAATTGTACACCCATGTTATTCTGGGACATGCTTCAAGTAGAATTCACTGCAATTTGAAGACTACAAGGCAAGTTCCTTTAACAAAGTCATATATTGGGAAGCACCCAATCTCTAACAAAATCTGCGATGGCAGCCAAATGTGTAGACCGGCATTGCATGAGTGACCATGTTTGGTGCCCATGTCAACACAGTTGAAGCATTTACTGTCTTACATGCACATCTGTCCAACTTGGAATCACAGCAGGCACACTGTGACGGCAAGTAAGATGGTTACTAAAATCCAGCAAACCTGAAGTATTGCATGCTGTTTTGTGAACTGTGAGGCGAGGTTTATGTAAGTGAGACATCCCATGCACTTGGTGTCTGCATTTCTGAAAACCTGGCCAACATTGACACTGACCCAAACCAGTATCTCTGCACTTTAAACCATCCCATACATCATCGGTAACATCAAAGTCCTGGCACTTACAGAGTGACAACTTTGAGCGCTCCATGCAGGAACCTATCTTATTGCCAGACAGGGACCCTCAACCTGCATGTTGTCTACATCTCAAAAGATCATGCAGCCCCACAGCACTGGTCCCAGAAATATGGGAGAAGCAGAAGGCTGGCCTGTGATGGCGGCAAGTCATTCAGTGCAGGAAGTGGAGTGATTCCACCAGCCTGCCACGTTGGCTAGGCAAGGGAGCCAATTCAGACATGCACTTGCAGTTGTCCCAATATTGTTGACTGTACAAGGCCCCTCCAACAACACATGTTGTTCACTCTGTTAATGTGTCATAGAAACATGATCTGCCTTCCCATCTTGATTCTTTTCATGGCGAAGTTGATTTTATGCACTTGCCCTAAACAACAGTAAAAGAGAGAGAGATTGATAATCTTTATTCCCAATGGTAGTAGGCAACCAAGAATGCGTTTTTCCATCTGACCCTTGTCTCTTCAGGGATAACACTGTTACACAATATAGAAGTGATTATAACAAAAACTGATGATTCATACCAGCTTGAAAGAAAATGTACACTAAAACACACACACGCACTCTACTTTGTAAGTAATACTTCTGTGAAGAAAGGAGATATGAGAAACTTCAGTCACAAAAATAGTATCATCAGTGAAGCCAGAGATGGAATGATAGATGATACAGCCTTGTTCAAGTACAGGGGCATAAATCATATTCAACATTCCTGTCCACGAAGCAAGATTGGTTTTAAAGGCAATGAGGAACAGTAGACAATGTTTTTATGGAGCAGAGATTCAAGTATGTGGTAATTTTCAAGGGGAATAAAGCCAAGAAAGAAAAGTTAAAAATGTAGAAAGCCAGACATAAAAAAATGAACAAAAGGCAACAATATGACCAATCTACTTAATGTAGAAAGCCAAACAAAAAAAAATGAACAAAAGGCAACAATATGACCAATCTACTTGCCCCACTCCACCTCACCCCAAAGGCAAATATTGTCTGAGCAATGTGCTGGCTCACACACTTGGACTGCATGAACACATAATCTTTCACATACTGACATTTGCATGCATTGATGTAGTCTAATCAATCATTAATAGTTGCAAATTATTGTGAAAACTGTAATGCATGTACACCACAACAAAATCTTTGGGAAAGAAAGTAAAAATGAATGTCAATGATGGTACATTAATAACATACATGCAGATAGGTTTTTTTGCATATCAATGTGTCTAGTAAGAGTACGCAAAATACAGTGCTTTGACGACATTTAAGCTGAGGCAGAAGTGAGTGCCAGCCAAGGGGACCAGAGTGGAGAAGACTTGTTTCTTAAAATGGGTCAAATCTAGGTGTATGAGTACCTGGGGTTTGGTAGTAGAATTTCTTGGATTCACGCTAAATTTGGATTAATAGTTTGCAGGGCAAATTCAGATACGATTTTTTTACATGAACATTCCTTTATGGACAACAAATTTATCCCCTAGTGGAAATCTCCAACTTGAATACAATCTGATTCTGTATGGCTAGGTTAGGTAATGTTGCTTACAGCCCCACTGACAGCAACCGGACATACCAGGGCTGTCACCTCGCTGAAATCAGCTCAAAATATGCAGCAAACAACAATAAAACACTCGCACACATGCACAACTCCATTAAAACAGACTTTCTAAAAGCCCACTCGAATTTCATTGAAATCTTTCATCTGTAAAATCTCATCGGATGAAAAATGCCGATTTCCACCAGAAACTCGAAGATCACACAAGACGGGACAAGTGTGAACTAGATTTTCATGGAATCTGCTGTAAAGTGTGTTTGTCTGACATAATGTATGTAAGTATGACATCATGTATGCCCCAACACATAAAAGAACATTTTGTTATGGTGAGTGGTACATGACATGGAAAGCACCACGAAGCTTATTCACCTTTTAAAAGATAAGAGTGGGTGTAAAAGGAGTGGCTTCTGTGCAAACAGTACAAGACTGTGTTTTCCTTAATGGCAGGCCATAGAGCTTGATGAAAACTCCGGTTTTGCACAGATTTGGAAGAATTTGTTCGTTGTCTGTGTAAATTCCATTCCTCTTGCTGGAGGTCTTTGACGTAAGCCTGAGCTTTGCATTTCAGGTCAGTGTGAGGGACACAGAATGTGATCAACTCTTCATGTGTGGCATTCTTGGCCACGATCAACCAAGTCGATCAACCACCTCATTGCTTCAAATGCTGACTGACATGACCAGGAATCCAAACAAAGGCTTTGTTGTATCCATCCGATTTCAGAGAGTTTGAGCAACTTTAGAGCTAGGACCAAGGCTGTCAGCTCAGCAATGTAGGAACTTCAGTGAGAATGTATTTAGAACCATCTCTGAGAAGGAGCTGCTGCACAAACCGCAGCAGGGGAAACCCCAAGGCTTGTGAATTTCAGGTGAGAGAGAGAGAGAGAGAGAGAGAGAGAGAGAGAGAGATCGATGGTAAAAGTATTGTCGAACTTGGTTACTTTTCGTATATGCAGTTACTATTTTCCTAAACTAGCTCTAAACCATAAAAATGAATGCATAAAGGTATGGCTCTGTATTTAAACAGTATAACAGGAATCCGATTTATAAAAAAAAAAGCAAGCAAGGAAACAACAAAAGGAAAATAGCACACACTAACAGCAGGCACACACACAAATGGCACTTACACACACACACACATGCATACATTGTCCCTGAACCAAGCAGGTGCACCTAAAGTGTACGTAGAGTGGGAACATCACTTGCAATGTATATCACCATATAAATCATTGCTCAAAAGGTTCAATGTGGCTTTGTTGTCAGTTGAGACAATTCCATTTCTTTATGAAAGTCAGCCTGTTTCATTGGGATTTTTACACCAGTGCTAAAGCTGACCATGGTCTAAAATAAGGAATTCTATTTTCATCTCGGTCTAAGACGAGGACTTCTATTTCTAGCTATTTGTATCACACATACGCAAACAGAACAATAGGAACCTAGCAATCTTGAAACTTTTTAAACTTTTAGAAAATCGTAATGAACATTTCTTTAATATGATGACCGAATATGGCCTTTCGTGTTAGGGTTAAAAAAAAAAGTTTTAAATACCTTAGCCCAATGGCCATTGACGCTGTGAAAAAAAAAAAAAAAAGAACCTATCAGCAATCCCATGTGTCTGAGGCATGGCATTAAAGATGACGGAACCCATTCTCCATATGATACCTTCAACCTCCCTGAATTGAATCAGGTACCCATTCAATTCTGATGGGGAAGGAGAGAGAGGGACAGAGAAAGAGGATGAAATATCAAATTCTCTGTTTCATGCTTACTGGGGAGGGGTCGATGGGGAGAGAGATGACAGGGTTTTCCAGATGAGAGAATTCGGCCCCAGGAGCGAGCGGTTCAAATCAGGACAGTCTGGAGTAAAGTGTTGTCTTTGATTACAGGCCACTCAAACATGTCGGCTATCCTCTTTTCAGCCAGTTTCCTTGTTTGTTTTTTTTCAATGTGGCCCCACTCCTGGTTTTCTTTGTGTTTTTTTTTTTTTTCCCACCTAGAATTTAAAACATATGTGAAAAAAACATGTTGAAAAATAGATTTGAAAGCAGCATTCGCAGTGACATGGGCGCTCCAGAGCATTGTTCGCTGGTTATCTCCGCACCCTCCACTGCATATTCCGCTCCACACGGCAGACATTCCGTGGTTTTATCTTCAGGAAACTGACATAACTAGTTGGGATAGGGAGTATCATTTTGTTATATTTATAATGAAATTATGAAATTAAATCAGAAACAAATGGCAAAACCAAATCAGAAGAAATACCGATAATATGAAAGTTTGATGAAATCATGTTTGTCAAATTAACAGAATTAATCAGAAACAAACAATGTAATCAAATTAGAAGTGTGATGAAATTACGTTTGTCAAATTAACAGGTATGTCATAGTGAAAGGAATTAAAGCATGGTTTGAGTTTTCTGTGCATGGTTGTGTGAATGGGGAACAGAGGATGTGGGTGTTGATGTGAGGAAGCTGTCACGCTACAGGGGAAGGAGCCGGATGTTACAGGAACTCCTTCACCTTCTGCTCCGTTTCAGACCTTCAGACTTGGGAACCGGATGAACAATTCAAAATAAACTTATTGAAATAAATAAAAAACAACAACAACAACAACAAAAAACGACGATGAAATGGGTGATGTGCATGAAGGATGAATGATGAATGATTGGGGAAGGGAAAAATACAACTATTAAAACGATGTCTCAGTCAAGAGGCCACTTACACGTATGTGTAGCTGTGCGTGTATGAAGGTATGTGCGTTGCGTATATGTGCTGCGGACTTATCTCTCTTAGACGTACGGCGGATGAGGTCTTGTAGTTGATGCCCGATGAGGTGGAGATACGTAGAACGTGGATGGAAAGTGAACGAGGAAGTTCGGGTCAACAGCACGGCGCCTTCATGACAAAGAACGATGGAACAGGAACACAGTTCTTGATCTTGATAACGAAAATATAGATGAGTTGATAAACAGTCCGATGAAAGTCACTGAGAAGTTCTTCAATGATTAAAAAAACACACCCGATGAATGTCAACACTGGCGCTTCTAACTACAATGTAAAGACGTTAAAGAAAAGTCCAGAGGCAGTACAAAATATCACTCGTGCGCAACGACGATTTAATACCCTAAGTATATATATATATATATATATATATATATATAGATATATAAAGTCTTTTAGTGTCACAACACTACGCGTGATCACCACAACATAGTGTCCAAGAAACATTGACGACCTGAACGCGATTAAACGAGAACGTTCTTCCACTATTTAAATGATATTCTTCGGACCGCTGACTCCCACGCCGATTGATGATCAGGAGAGATGGTGGACGACGATGAAGGAGACGACGATGTTCTTGAAGAGTCAATGAAACGGATGTGAATGGTCACGATGAAATACAAGATACAGAGTCTAGAAAACCCTGCAACACACACACACACACACACACACACACACACACACACAGAGAAGATCGTGGTTGATAATCTGGTGATAGCATAATAATCAACGCCCACGGTCCCATGCATACACGCTCACACTTGTTCTGCTCCTTAGTGTGGCCCTCCCTCCATCCATCATGACCTGAAACAGAACTATTCACTTTTTTTAAAAGTTGAATTATAAGATTATTTATTACACTCAGAATAAACAAAATCAAATATCATTTGCAGATATTATAGGCCTGGGTATAACAAAGACAACATGCCAAAAATCTAAGAGATATCTCCACAAATAAATGAGCACTGATCAAATTAGTGAACCTACCGCAACAAGTCAAATTTTGCTGCGGCACACAGAGGTACAAAACTGATAAAAAAAAAAAAATAAATAAATAAATAGCGGCAGTCAAGGGGTTAACATGGACACCTAAGACGTACACTCCAGCTTCCTCGCATCGGATTTATCGCCTGGAAATCAAAATAAAACACCATCAGACACTGGTTGACGGTTCCAGCCCTCCAGCGGAATCTACCTGCCATCTGCCAAAGAGATCAGGATCAGGATCAGGGGCGTTGTATTAAAAACAACTTAGCCTGTTTAGGCTTTTAACGCCCCTTCTGTATGTATGTATATATATATATATATATATATTTTTTTTTTTTTTTTTTTTTTCTCGTGACCGTTGGTCCAGTCGTAGGCTAGCTCAGTCCTATTGTCCATCATTTCATTCATATTTTATTTTAGTTAATACTTCATTTTATCTATGAGGTTCTTAAAAACATTAATACTAGGTGCAAGTTTGATGTTAACCGTTAGTTCATTCCAAAATTGGTTACTCTGTTAGTAAAGTAAAGTCTCTCAAATTAGTCCTTGAATATTGTTTTAATATATCTTATCTTCACTGTTCCTTGAAATATTTTTTCTGCGGAGTACAAAAAAGCATGCTCTATCAACATCATCAATTCCATTAAATATCTTATATGCTTGAATCAAGTCTCTTCTTATTCTTCTTGCCTTAACTGTTGGAAGTTGTAGATATTTTAATCTTTCCTGATATGAGTAATCTTTTATATTATGAACCATCTTGGTTGATCTTCTTTGTACCTGTTCTAGAGCTTCTGATTGTCTAGCATTGGATACCACACAGTGTTTCCATATAAGAACAGGTCTAACTAGTGTCTTATATAATTGTAAAAAAAAGTGTCCTTTTCTATAAATGTAAAAGTTCTTTTCATTATTCCAATCATTCTGTAAGCCTTATTAATACTATTCACAATGTGATTGTCAAATAGCAATTTTTTTGTCAAAGGTCACACCTAGGTCTTTCTCTTCCTCACATTCAGATGCTTTTATTTCCTGGTCTCCAGTTTTCATTACATAATCCTTTTGTGGGTTTGTTTTTCCAATATGTAGTACTTGGGAGCCGGACTAGCTCAACTGGTAGAGCGCCGGACTCGTAATCTTGGTGATCCTGGGGTTGCGGGTTCGAACCTCCGCTGGGGCGTTTCGGTACAGGGGATTTTTCCCTCGGAGTTAACATTGGTTCTGACTCCATTTCCCATACAGTCCTTCGAATGAGACTATAAACGAGGGTCCGTGTGTGAACGCACGCATAACATCTTGCACACACGTAAAATCCATCACCAACTTTCGGAAGAGTAGGCCAGTTTGGCCGTTGGTATGGATGACACGTTACACATAACACACCCTGCGTGAAAAATGGAAAGAATGAAGGAAGTAAGGAAACTGAGTGAACGATATTGAACGATACTGACTGGATGACATGGGAAACGACTGAATGAAGCGCCAGCTGGCAGCTCTTCAGTCGGCACTACCCAGGTAGGCAGCCCGTTGTGTAAACGAGTGTTGATTGTAAAGCGCTTAGAGCTTGGTCCTCTAGCCGAGAATAGGCGCTATATAAGTATTATTATTACTACTACTACTACTACTTTACATTTTTCTGCATTAAAAATATAGGTTCCAAGTATCAGACCACTGTACTAATGTTTCAATATCCTTTTGTAATTCCTTATGCAGTTTCGGAGAGCTATAAAGTTTTGTGTCATCTGCAGATTTTACATGTACTCTTTAATTCTACAGGGAGATCATTTATAAACAGATCGATAACTCACACTGTTTAGGCGAACGTACCTCAACAGGCAGGTTACTACAACCTACGCTGGCTATGATCGGCTTGGAAGTGACCGTTGCCCGTCGATATGAATTATTCATCAATATACTTCGTATCTAACCTACGGCGATACACAACAACACGGCATTTGTCAGGATGAAGCAAGCGCGATTACGTATGGTGATGCGCAAGAAAATGAAGTGACGTAAAATAGGAACACGAGATGGCGTCATGAGTTGGTACGGCCTCGATCATTGAGACGCAATAGCCATATAAAAAAAAT
>JADBJO010001316.1:290000-300000 GCA_016801955.1 Conus betulinus | reverse complement strand
CATCATAAGCCTGTGATGGTGCCGGCGCTCTTCAAGGCTGTCCCACTTGAGGTACTCAAGCAACCGTGTCCCGGCGCCTGGGGTCCTGTCGTGGAAATTGTTACAGGCGTATCTCGGTGCTCTCCTCTGGACCTTCTCCAGGAGTTGGGTGTCTTGCTGTACTGGACGATTTATGACACAATTCTGCCTCTGAAGCCACGAATTTTCATCATTCGAATTGTATCAGATTGTAGAGTGACCAAAATCAATCAATCAATCATACAATCAATCAGTTATCAAACAATCAATTAAACAGCCTAAAACAATCGTAAGGGTCGTCAAAAACACATTTTGAGTTTCATCAGCTGAAAATGTAAAACCAGCTGTAGTTCATGCCCGTCTTATACATTGTCTTAAGTTAAAAAGACGCGCTTAAACATGTCGTGGCGATGGACAAGACTCTGTCGTTTGAGGTTTTGTATGGTGTACACCACAGGCTTCCAACTTTCCCTTAACACGATCACATAAACCTCACTGCCTGCTTTTGATATTTTTGGTGTACCATACTACTGGGCTCGGCGGTTCTGTCTTTCCTAGATACCACATGCCCCGTGCAGTCGACTCAGGCAGAGCCTGCCTGCTTTCCAGTTTTCGTTTGTCGTCTGCAGTGTTTCGATTTCGGAATTAATAAGCAAGACGACAGGTTGCATAAGTAGGAAAGTTCTTTCTTTTCGTTTAACTTTTTGGAAGTTTGAAGTGCATCTGTGGCGGGTTATTGATTATCTTGAATCGGCTGTGATTCTTTTCCGATACACGAACTCGCCCGCTTGGGCGAGGGGGGAAAAAACAAGATGAGGTTTTGTTACCTTGTTTGGGCACTGATGGCAACTGTCGGGGTGAGTTGGCTTTGCGTGCATGTGTATGTATGAATGCGTGTGCGTGCGTGTGAGCTTACATGGTTTTTATTTTCATTTCAGTTAAATTAATTAGACAAGTATACTCGAGCACATTTTCTGTACATTGATTAAGTTTATTTCACACATTTCAATTTTTTCTTTTTTTTTTTTTTTTTTAAAATGAAACAGAAGACGATACCCTTGTTCTGTCTTCTGTTTCATTTGATTTTATTCTTTGTGAATTTTTCCTGCAAACAGTAATATGCGAAGAAACGTGTGACCATAGACGTAGAGGAAACTGACTTTAAGAAAAATGTCCTCATAGGAAAATGTGTTTTTAAAGTTCTGTCTCATCCCGTTGTGCACTTGTATGCTCGCTTTTTGTTTTGTTCTGAATGCTTTATAGCATATTTTGGTATAGTGATCCGTCTTAAAAACACAAAGCAGCTAGACTGTATATCTTTCGTAGATTATTTCCCTTTGGAGGCAACTTGTGCAAGTGTTCCCATCAGTGGAAAATGACCAGTGGACACGATAAACAAAGTGGGCAGTAAGCTGTTGTGTTCAGCTGAATAGATTTTGACAACTGAGAGCAGCATGTCCTTCATGTTGTCTGCCTCATCTGACATAGGAACGTGGAACAGGCAAACTTGTTCTTTCTTCTTCTTCTTTTCTTCCTCCTCTCCTCCCCCCCCCCCCCCCCCCCCCCCCCCCCCCCCCCCCCCCCCCCCCTCCTCCTCCTCCTCTCCTCTTCTTCCCATAAACTTCAATAGCGTTGAACAACCAGATATGACCTTTCTGAATGTGGTGTTATACGAATTGTTAATAAGTGTGTGTGTGTGTGTGTGTGTGTGTGTGTGTGTGTGTGTGTGTGTGCGTGCGCGCGCGCGCGCTCGTGCGTGCGTGTATGTACGTGAGTCTCTGTGTGGGTGTGTATGCGCGCGCGCGCGCGTGTGTGTGTCTATGTGTGTGTGTGTGTGTGAATTCTAGATAATTTGACGATGGACTGTTTGATTACCAATGGCTATCATTGTGTGTACGTTGGGGGCGGGTGTGGGCGTACGTGTGTTTCTCTCTCTCTCTCTCTCTCTCTCTCTCTCTCTCTCTCTCTCTCTCTCTCTCTCTCTCTCTCTCTCTCTCTCTCTCAGAGAGAGAGAGAGAGAGAGAGACAGAGAGAGAGAGAGCAACAGTTGATAAATCGTTTCTGTCCATGCCCCCAAAATTAAAATTGATTCCGAATGATCGGTTTTTGATCAATTTAGAATCGAAACAAAAGACCAGACTTGTCCGCACGTGACTCCTTCGCGTTGCTTCCAATGTCGGCTCCCCACACAGCGCGTACATGGCACCGTGCAGTAGACAGAAAGAAATGGCACACCGTGCAATAGACAGAAAGAAATGGCACCGTGCAGTAGACAGAAAGAAATGGCACCGTGCAATAGACAGAAAGAAATGGCACCGTGCAGAGAAAAGAAATGGCACCGTGCAATAGACAGAAAGAAATGGCACCGTGCAATAGGAAAGAAATGGCACCGTGCAAGACAGAAAGAAATGGCACCGAAGACAGAAAGAAATGGCACCGTGCAATAGACAGAAAGAAATGGCACCGTGCAATAGACAGAAAGAAATGGCACCGTGCAATACACACCGAAAGAAAAAGAAATGGCACCGTGTGCACCGTGCAATAGACAGAAAGAAATGGCACCGTGCAATAGACAGAAAGAAATGGCACCGTGCAATAGACAGAAAGAAATGGCACCGTGCAAAAGAGAAGACAGAAAGAAATGGCACCGTGCAATAGACAGAAAGAAATGGCACCGTGCAGAGACAGAAAGAAATGGCACCCGCACAATAGACAGAAAAGAAATGGCACCGCACAATAGACAGAAAGAAATGGCACCGCACAATAGACAGAAAAAAGAAATGGCACCGCGCAATAGACAGAAAGAAATGGCACCGTGCAATAGACAGAAAGAAATGGCACCGTGCAATAGACAGAAAGAAATGGCACCAGCAATAGACAGAAAGAAATGGCACCCATCAATAGACAGAAAGAAATGGCACCGTGCAATAGACAGAAAGAAATGGCACCGTGCAATAGACAGAAAGAAATGGCACCGTGCAATAGACAGAAAGAAATGGCACCGTGCAATAGACAGAAAGAAATGGCACCGTGCAATAGACAGAAAGAAATGGCATGGCACCGTGCAATAGAAATGGCACAGAAAACAGAAAGAAATGCACCGTGCATAGACAGAAAGAAATGGCACCGTGCAATAGACAGAAAGAAATGGCACCGTGCAATAGACAGAAAGAAAAAATGGCACCGTGCAGTAGACAGAAAGAAAAATGGCACCATGCAATAGACAGAAAGAAATGGCACCGTGCAATAGACAGAAAGAAACAGAAAGAAATGGCACATGCAATAGACAGAAAGAAATGGCACCATGCAATAGACAGAAAAAAATGGCACCATGCATATAGACAGAAAAATGAATGGCACCGTGCAATAGACAGAAAGAAATGGCACCGTGCAATAGACAGAAAGAAATGGCACCGTGCAATAGACAGAAAGAAACGTGTCACGGGGATAAGGGAAACTGGTCTAATCACAAAATGGACGAAAGAATTTTTTTAACAAGAATTTTTAAGTGAATGAAAAACATTCTCCTCTTCAATGTATGATGATAATAACTCTTCATTCATACACAGTACCCATTCTGTCTGTCTGTCGGTCTGTCTGTCTGTCTGTCTGTCTGTCTCTCTCTCTCTCTCTCTCTCTCTCTCTCTCTCTCTCACACACACACACACACACACACACACACACACACACACACACACACACACACACACACTTACTCACTGACTCGTACACGCATACAGTGACACGTTGTGATAAGACAACAACAACAACGACAAAAACAATAACAACAACAACAACAATAACAACAACACATAATGACAAACACTGATACAAATGAAGTCACACACACACACACACACACACACACACACACACACACACACACACACACACACACGCTTGATACTCTACACACACCGAGTGCCCACAGGTTGACAAGCGGCCCCCTATGGGAGCTAATTCGCGGTGCTTGTCGTTAATAACAGGTTACTGTTGCAGAAGAGCTCCGAGGCACGGCTTTCAGTTTGTCCTGTGTTTGCCTTTTGTCTCTTCATTTGAAACTGCCAGGGGACATGGAGTTTGAAAAAACAAATCATAAGCTCTGTAAGGATAAAGGGGAATCAAATACAGGCATTTTGAGCACAGTATAAGCCTAGGGCTTGTTGTTGCTCATTCGTCCTGTCAATTATGAAGGTATTCTGTTCATTTGGTTTATTGAAATAAAAGTTATTTAAACCAAATACAGGCATTAAAACCCATTTTTTGTATGCTGCCAGAATGTGACACAGTGCCCAGATGTACACACACATCATCCTGAAGAGAATATTTAGTTCCCTATGGTGCAAGCAAACTAAATAGCCTTCACGCACCCGTAGAAAACAATCATAAAGCAAAACAAAGACATGCATAAAAATAACAGTGCATTTGCATTTCTAATGAACATTGTTTTATGTTCTATTTGCATCAAAATGAAGGGAACTTAAACAACAACAAACTTTTCAGATATCTATAGTGTGGTGAAAGCGGCTTAATCTAAAGTGCTTTGAGACATCGATTTACCGGAAATTTTACAAAGAATTGTCGGATTGTCCCTTAATTCCAGATTTTTTGTTCCTCAGGCACAAAAGTGAAATTCAGCGATCAGTTTACACGCTGGTAAATTTCATCGCGCAGAGATTTTTTTTTTTCACATTGAGTTGTATGTGAAAACTACTGGAGTTTTTTTTTTTTTTTTTTTCGACATTTGTCAGTTGCGTTGATCCTGGGAAATATATACTGGTTTCTCAGTAAAAATAGAGAAAAAAAAACCCAAACAAAACCAATAGACATCTCTCTCATTCTCTGCCTACGTGTTGTGGATGTGCGAGTGTAAATGTCTCACAGTCTGCGTTACCCTGCGGATAAACTGTTTTCTATCTGGCCGGCACCATGATACAGCAAACATGTGCACTATATTAGGACTACATGAATTCTGAACATGAAGAAACAAACAATTTTGTCTCCTGTAAAATTAAAATTCAGTTTTGCAATCGCCAGAAATCGTGTTCACTCAGTTTTTTTTTTTTTTTCTTCAAAATTTGTGTTTGGGTTTCGAAATCAATCTTTTAGTGTTAGTTATAAGCTTTCCATTACGAAAGATAACATGAAATGCGTTTGACTCTCTCTCTCTCTCTCTCTCTCTCCTCTCTCTCTCTCTCTCTCTCTCTCTGTGTGTGTGTGTGTGTGTGTGTGTGTGTGTGTGTGTGTGTGTGTGTGTTAACTTGGATGCTTTTTTGAAAATAAAAACGGAAGACATTTGAGGGAGGAAGGAGGGGGGGGGGGGGGGGGGGGGAGGGGGTGTTCTCATCTTTCAACTTATCGCTGTAGCTTGTGTGTGTGTGTGTGTGTGTGTGTGTGTGTGTGCGTGTGTGTGCGTGTGCGTGTGTGTGTGTGTGTCTCAGCTGACAAAAATTCTTGTGAGAGCTGGGGGGGGGGGGGGGGGGGGGGGGGGGGGGGGGGGTGGGGGGGGGGGGGGGGGGGGGGGGGGGGGGGGGGGGGGGGGGGGGGGGGGGGGGGGGGGGGGGGGGGGGGGGGGGGGGGGGGGGGGGGGGGGGGGGGGGGGGGGGGGGGGGGGGGGGGGGGGGGGGAGGGAAGCATGTAAAAGCGAACGTAGGGCGCACTTTAACACGCGGCCCAAGACATTTTCGCTAATCGTGACACGCCAGTGATGAAGACAAGAATACTGTCATGATTTAAAGGGCGTTATAAAATCTCTCTCCGTGTCTGCATCTCCCTGATTTCCCGTCGGTTCTTCTTAGATCGAAATAAGGGAGGGAAGGGTATGTAGACGATAATCTCCCTCACCCCCGCTCCCCCCCCCCCCCCCCCCTCCTCCCCCCCCCCCCCTTGTATATCATCGGGGAATTGGCACCCTGTGAACAGTACCGTGGGCAGTTAGCGTTCTTTGAACAACACTTTAAGTATTTAGCGCCCTGTCAAGGCGCAACAGAATCCTGATACCCCAGTCCATCGTGTCCCGGGCGGTGAAGGCTAGCCCGCTAACAGTCGTTAATGACACATCGGAATGGGAACTCTTTAGCCCCTCTCTGGTCTGTCGTGCCCACCTCTGAGCCGCCGTCTCACCCCCACCAGCCTTCAGCGCCAAACACGCCTATAATCACCTTGATCGATCCGGATTAACCCCACACCCAACATTGTTCCTGGGAGAGAGAGAGAAAGAGAGAGAGAGAGAGAGAGAGAGAGAGAGAGAGAGAGAGAGAGAGAGAGAGTTCACGAGAAAGAGAGAGCTTTCACGAGAGAGAGAGAGAGAGAGAGAGAGAGAGAGAGAGAGAGACGGCGACAGACAGACAGAGAGACAGACAGACAGAGAGAGAAAGAGAGCGAGACAGAGACAGAGTGACAGAGAAAGAGAGCGTTCGCGAGAGAGAGAGAGAGAGAGAGAGAGAGAGAGAGAGAGAGAGAGAGTTTCACGAGAAAGAGAGAGCTTTCACGAGAGAGAGAGAGAGAGAGAGAGAGAGAGAGAGAGAGAGAGAGAGAGAGACAGACAGACAGACAGACAGACAGACAGACACAGAGAGAGGAGAGAGGAGAGCGAGCGAGAGAGACGAGTGACAGAGAAAGAGAGCGTTCGCGAGAGAGAGAGAGAGAGAGAGAGAGAGAGAGAGAGAGAGAGAGAGAGAGAGAGAGAGAGAGAGAGAGAGAGCACACGAGAGAGAGAGAGAGAGAGAGAGAGAGAGAGAGAAAGAGAGAGAGAGAGAGAGAGGAGGAGAGAAAGCGTTCACGTGAGAGAAAGAGAGAGCGTTCGCGCAAAATTTGCGTGTGCTGTCGTGGGGTCTCAGCTTCATGTCACTTGAAAAAGTCTCTTAAGAGTCGAAACATTGTGTATTGTTTTGTTTTTTTCTTTTCGACCCCCCTTTTGTTTCGGTCTTTACCACCAATCTTCAAATTATATAGCTGTTCTGAAAAAGACCCAGTCAAGTGTTATCAATTTTTATAGATTTTTAGAAATCGCATCATTCACAAATCATAACAAATAATAATCATGATAGAAAACAATACAGTCAAAACAAATATTACAAAGTTTTTGCGTATTAATGTTGTCGGGCATCTTATACACGTTCATAAGGAGTGACATAGAATTATTAAACACACACGTAGAATATACTATCTTCCCTTCCCTATCGCACCCCGCACCCCCCCCCCCACCCCCCCACCCCCCCCCCCATCCCCCTTCTCGTCGCTCCCACCCCCCCCCCCACCCTACCACTCTTCCCTTTTCCTATCCTGACCCACCAATCTCCTTCCTTTGACCCTCACTCTCTTATCCTCCCCTCAGTCCTAACTGACATCACGCCGCGCATACATGAGAACCAAAAAGAGCACACGCTCACTCATACGCGTACATCACACAAACACCGCTCTCCTAGCTTGTCTACCCCCCCCCCCCCCCCTTCCCATTCATAATATAACTGTTCTCTCACTCCTCGCCCCGCCCCCTCATCCCCCTCCGCTCTCCATCTCCCCACGCTCCCCTTTTCCTCCCACCCGCCCTCCCCCGTCCCCACGCCCACCAACCCTCTCAAACGCACGCACATTTGAGACAGAGAGAGAGAGAGAGAGAGAGAGAGAGAGAGAGAGAGAGAGAGAACACGATCCTTTTTTTTTATTGAGGGAAAATCATAAGCATACAAAGTCTTCTTTACATGTTGCCCTCAGATTCAAAACTAGAACAACAGTGGAAGAATGAAGTAGCACAAGATGTTCAAAATCAAACTCCAAAATGATGTTCAATATACATGAAATGTCAGTACTACATGCGTAGTGGCGACAAAACAGTTGGGGAGAAAAGACGTGAGAGACGTGGTGGAGAGAGAGAGAGAGAGAGAGAGAGAGAGAGAGAGAGAGAGAGAGAGAGAGAGAGAGAGGGGGAGAGGAGAGAGAGAGAGAGAGAGAGAGAGAGAGAGAGAGAGAGAGATGGACCCAAGTGCACAGACGTAACACATACGCAGCAAGTCAACATGGACAGGGAACATAAGACAAATGACTGTATCGGGCATAAAGTCCACATGTACAGGAAGCATATGACAATTGCCTGTGTTACGTTAGACAGCAAGTCAACATATACGGGAAACACATGACAAATGACTTGTAAGACCGCAAGTCACGCATGCAGGAACCATGACAGAGTAGTGTGTTATGTAATAAGTCCACACATGCAGGAACCATGACAGAGTAGTGTGTTATGTAATAAGTCCACACATGCAGGAACCATGACAGAGTAGTGTGTTATGTAATAAGTCCACACATGCAGGAACCATGACAGAGTAGTGTGTTGTGTTATGTAATAAGTCCACACATGCAGGAACCATGACAGAGTAGTGTGTTATGTAATAAGTCCACACATGCAGGAACCATGACAGAGTAGTGTGTTATGTAATAAGTCCACACATGCAGTGAACACAAGATGAACGAAAGTGTCAGACAGAAAGTCTGTACAGACATGAAGCGTATGACAGATGAGTACTTCATTCAGTCAGAAAGTCTGTACAGACATGAAGACATGAAGCGTATGACAGATGAGTACTTCATTCAGTCAGAAAGTCTGTACAGACATGAAGCGTATGACAGATGAGTACTTCAGTCTTCATGTCAGACAGAAAGTCTGTACAGACATGAAGCGTATGACAGATGAGTACTTCATTCAGTCAGAAAGTCTGTACAGACATGAAGCGTATGACAGATGAGTACTTCAGTCAGTCAGAAAGTCTGTACAGACATGACATGAAGCGTATGGCAGATGAGTACTTCAGTCAGTCAGAAAGTCTGTACAGACATGAAGCGTATAGCAGATGAGTACTTCAGTCAGTCAGAAAGTCTGTACAGACATGAAGCGTATGACAGATGAGTACTTCAGTCAGACAGAAAGTCTGTACAGACATGAAGCGTATGACAGATGAGTACTTCAGTCAGACAGAAAGTCTGTACAGACATGAAGCGTATGACAGATGAGTACTTCAGTCAGACAGAAAGTCTGTACAGACATGAAGCGTATGACAGATGAGTACTTCAGAGTACTTCAGTCAGACAGAAAGTCTGTACAGACATGAAGCGTATGACAGATGAGTACTTCAGTCAGTCAGAAAGTCTGTACAGACATGAAGCGTATGACAGATGAGTACTTCAGTCAGTCTGTACAGAAAGTCTGTACAGACAGACAGAAAGCGTACAGACATGAAGCGTATGACAGAGAGTACTTCAGTCAGTCAGAAAGTCTGTACAGACATGAAGCGTATGACAGATGAGTACTTCAGTCAGTCAGAAGTCTGTACAGACATGAAGCGTATGACAGATGAGTACTTCAGTCAGTCAGTCAGAAAAGTCAGATGAGTACTGTACAGACATGAAAGCGTATGACAGATGAGTACTTCAGTCAGACAGAAAGTCTGTACAGACATGAAGCGTATGACAGATGAGTACTTCAGTCAGACAGAAAGTCTGTACAGACATGAAGCGTATGACAGATGAGTACTTCAGTCAGACAGAAAGTCTGTACAGACATGAAGCGTATGACAGATGAGTACTTCAGTCAGTCAGAAAGTCTGTACAGACATGAAGCGTATGACAGATGAGTACTTCATTCAGACAGAAAGTCTGTACAGACATGAAGCGTATGACAGATGAGTACTTCATTCAGTCAGAAAGTCTGTACAGACATGAAGCGTATGACAGATGAGTACTTCAGTCAGTCAGAAAGTCTGTACAGACATGAAGCGTATGACAGATGAGTACTTCAGTCAGACAGAAAGTCTGTACAGACAGAAGCGTATGACAGATGAAGCGTATGACAGATGAGTACTTCAGATCAGACAGAAAAAGTCTGTACAGACATGAAGCGTATGACAGATGAGTACAGTCAGTCAGTCAGTCAGAAGAAAGTCTGTACAGACATGAAGCGTATGACAGACAGATGAAGTACTTCATT
>JADBJO010001316.1:262500-277500 GCA_016801955.1 Conus betulinus | reverse complement strand
GAGCCGGCAGGGGTCAAGCTGACAGAGGAAGTGGGCGCCATAGCGGCAGCAGCTGACCCGACCTTGACCCGCCTGTGGATTGGTAAGTGTGGAAATCGGACAACGTGTGCGTTTTTCTTTCCTGTGCTTGCCTCATGTGGACAGGAAATCGTGAAAGCTTGTTTTAGATAAATGCGTGGGGTTTTGGGGGCGTGTAGTTTGGTTTTAATATATCATATCATATTATATCATGTCATATCATTTCATGTCATGTCATATATCATATTATATATATTATATCATTTATACCATATCATATACCATACCATGTCATACCATGTTGTATGTCACACACACACACACACACACACACACACACACACACACACACACACACACACACACATATTATATATATATATATATATATATATATATATTATAATGCTGAACAATGCTGAACAATTGTATATAATATATATATATATATATATATATATATATATTGTTGTTTACATATATTTTGATATATCATATATATCATATATGTAATCTCAAATCGTAGAATATCATATCATACATCACCTCATATCATCTTGTGTCATATCGTATCATAAATCATATCATTTCATATGATAACATAGCATAACATATCATATATACCTATATTATCATATCGTAAATCGTATATGATATTGTGTCATATATCCTATCCTATATTGTATACCATCTCACCTCATCTCATATCATTTCATCTCATCTCATCTCATCTCATATCGTATCACATCATAACATATCATCTATCGCATTATATCCTACCACCACATCAAATGTCATATGTCATGCTGTATCACATCACATCACAGTACATCAATGAATGGCATTTCAGAGTTGATCCTTTTCCCTGTTCTGTCAAATCTTAAATAATGTCAGCGAACCGCCCAGAGAAACATGGAAAAACGAGTCACAAGACAAAATACAACGCGTTTCGACCTCTTAGGTCTTCTTCAGGTGAAACAAAAACGAATAAAATAACGAAAATGCTCTTAGCTTTGATCGCTTCAGATCGCTTCAGAGTTGAGTGCAAGGAAGAAGGCCTTTTTGAGAAAACATTCGTGATAAAGCATGAAATTCACTCTGTGTATACACATAATCATGTGGTGGTAACAGTGAGCATGTATATGTATATATATATATATATATATATATATATATATATATATATATATTATGTTTGTGTGTGTGTGTGTGTGTGTGTGTGTGAGAGAGAGAGAGAGAGAGAGAGAGAGAGAGAGAGAGAGAGAGAGAGAGAATGTGTGTGTGTGTGTGTGTGTGTGTGTGTGTGTGTGTGTGTGTGTGTGTGTGTGTGTGTGTGTGTGTGTCAGTAGGGATATTCATTCATCCATTTGTGCATGCCTGAGTTGTTAATGTTTGATGTGGTCTGGCACTGTCCTATCCACTGGACCTTTGGCGCACGTTGCTGTACACACTCTCCCCAGGCTACAACCGACGAGGCCTGATGACGGACATGACCCAGGGCCAGTGGAGCGACGGTCGCCCCACGCTGGCCGATGTCGGGGTGTGGGGGTCACAGCAGCCGGACATCAACACTGGGGAATGCGCCTACCTGCTACGTCACTCTGCCACGTCCTGGACCTGGCACCTGGGCAACTGTGACCTTGACCTGCCCTCATGTGTCAGGCCACGCCGTGTACTGACGGTGAGTGGCATTATGGGGAATGTGGGCGGCCCTCTTGGAATATGCATGTCACCATCTTCAACGGACAGCAGATAATGGTGACAGCTTGACAGACGTATCTGTGCCCATCAGTTCTGCTTTCGTTTCATTTTTATTTCTTATTTTCTGGAATTTCATTCAGTATTTTCTTTAAAAATGAAAACAGCAATACTAGAAATAGAAATTGAAAAGAAACAAATTCAGCAAGTTTGTGAATATGTACATTTATTGAATGCTCTCAAGGACACTCTGGGTTCACAAAATGAATACAGTGAGTGAACATGACGAGTAGACCACTTCTTTGGTTGGTTTCTTTGTTTTATTATGCTTTTTTTTTTTTTTTTTTTTTTTTTTTTTTTGGGGGGGGGGGGGGGGGGGGAGTGCTCATTCCCTCCCACTCAAATTGCACACACTCCCTTCCCCCTCTCATCTCGTCCTTCTTCCCAGTCCTTGGTTTGTTTTTTGTTTTTGTTTTAAATTTTGCAAACGTAGAATATTTCAGGTTAGATTGAGAATCCAGCTTGATCGTCAGTTTCTTCCATCTCTTGAGTGCCCACTGTCCTTGCTGGCTTCATACAAACTGTCGTGAGGTGGTAGCCTGGATACTTGAAAGGTTCTACACGCACGCACGCACGCACGCACGCACTGAAACAGACAAGACTGACTGTATGTTTCAGACACGTTTCGCTGTGACAACGGCCAGTGTGTGGGACAGTCCAATGTGTGCAATCAAGAAAACAACTGTGGGGACAATTCGGATGAGAGAAATTGCCCAGGTGAGTAGCTGTGCATGGTTTTTTGTCCATGCTGCTCTCTTCGCAAGTGTAACCAAGGTTGTGCATTGCTTGAGCATGTAAAGAATGTATTCTACTGGCAGTAGTACTTTGTTTGAAACAGCTCTTGATTTCTGGTAAGAAGAGGACCAGAGCGTTAAGGGCAATAACAGTCGCAGCTGACAAGAGAACAAGCTGGATGTTGTCAAAGAAGAACAAAAGTGATTTTCATGAGGTTTTAAAGCTCCCAGGTGTCGGGTAGCCATGTAGGTAAAACATCCGTTTCACACGGTGACTTTGCCTTGAGGCGCCCAACCGTTCAGGAGTTGTGGGTTTGATCCTGGCTGGCAGCATGAAGAGACTTTGGGCAGCAGCTGGGCATCTCTAGTGGTCGCTTGGATGCGACCCGCCCCCCAAGGATGTCAGGTTGAATTACTTGTCTGAGGTGGGTTTTGTCTCCAAAGAGCTTCTTCTGTCAAGCTCCTTGTAGAGTTTTTTTTTTTTTTTTTAGTTCATACATGGACAGACCACAGACTTCCAGGAAAGGGGACGTTGGGCTTGAAAAGACTGGAGGACACGGAGGTTTTGGGCTGGCTCCCCACCTTGCCTTTTTCCAACTTGCTGTCAGCAGCCACACTACAGACGCTCCCAGGGTTCACGGAAAGGGAAAAAGAATGACTCCATCAGCAGCAGCCTGATCAAGACTGGCAATCCACAAAGGACAATGAGTACTGAACGAGTGAAGTTCCTTTGTGTCGGTGGAAGGCCTGGAGGTTTCCTCCGAGCATGGCATGAAGATCAGCAGGACAAAGGCTGCAGCAGGCAGACACCAACCCATCAACAGCTGTGCACTGTGCCAGCAGACTAGATGTCGGAACTCAAGGCCTGGATTCAAACCGCAATGCCAAAGGCATCAATGCTGATTATTCATACGAAGAATCTGTACAGGCTCTCAATGCCAGTGATAGAAACTCGACTTGCCACCTGCAAGTGTTTACAGAAAAGTTATGGTAGAAATTAGTTGAAAAAACAGTCCACAAATCCACCTTATTGATGTTAGAAGCACACACGAGCACAGACTAGCTGCTGCTAGTGACATTGTGCTTGGAACATGTGGGAACGCCTGTGGAACAAAAAAAAAAGCTGCAGACACCTGAAAGATCTAGACACAAGCAGGAGATGGGTTAACATCCGGAGGAGAAAGAAGAATCTCATTAATCAGATGAAGCTGAAACAAAGGCTTGTGAAACTCTGGGTAGACCTGAAAGCACAACCGAGCGCCCTTAACAGAGCAGAATCGGCAAGAAAGAGAAGGAGGAAAAAGGAGAAAAGGAGAATGACTTCTTTAGAAACCTCCCATCAGTTCGACGACCACCCCCCCCCCCCCCCCCCCCCCCCCCTAAAAAAAAAAAAAAAAATCGAGCAGCCAAAATGAGGGACACACACAGCAAAGACCTCTTGAGCCGCATGTCAGGAGAACGCATTTCAACCCCCAGCCCGTAGCACCACTTGAAACCCTGGGCTTGGTGAGCAAGAGGAAATGTTCAGTGGCCAGCCACCAACACTGGGTGAGGTGAAGACAGTCAGAGCCAAAACCATTGCCTGGACCTGATGGCATGTGCACCTGTAGCATAGGAATGTCCACATGACCTTGAGTGGCTCCACACACTGGTCCAGTCAGCATGGAGGAGCTTGAAGATCAATGACCAAAGGATGACAGCTGATGGCGTAAACAATCTCAAAGATCAGAACTCACACACACACACACACACACACGCACACACGCACGCACGCACGCACGCACGCACGCACGCACGCACGCACGCACGCACGCACGCACGCACGCACGCACGCACGCACGCACGCACGCACGCACACACACACACACGCACACACACACACGCACACACACACGCACGCACACACACACACACACACGCACGCACGCACGCACGCACGCACGCACACACACACACACACACACACACACACACACACACACACACACACACACACACACACACACTTACACACACACACACACACACACACACACACACACACACACACACACACACACACACACACACACACACACACACACACACACACACACACACACACACGCACACACACACACGCACACACACACACACACACACACACACACACACACACACTTACATGCACATGCACACTTACACTTACACTTACACTTACACACGCACACGCACACACACACACACACACACACACACACACACACACACACACACATGCTTTTTTTTGTTTTTTTTTTTTTGTTGTTGTTGTTTCTCTTTGGCTTGCCGTGTTTGAGGATGTGAGCTTGCCCAGCAGTTTGCTAACCATGCACTGCAACTCTCAGATTATGCGCAACCATGGCGGAGAATCCAACAGATTTCAGTCGAGTAATTTTTCTTCTGAAATTTTGTGTTGTAACGGCAGTTCATTATTTGTTTTTACTTCATTGCTGTGATCGTACTGCAACACAAACCGACAACCACCCCCCCCCCCCCCCCCCCCCCCCCCCCCCCCTCCACCCCAGCCCTGGCAACGCTTCTCTCTGAACAATTTGATCTTCTCCTGGCCCGCATATGAAACACACCAGGGATTTTGATATCTATCATTTTTCTCTCCTGGCAGCAATGATTATTGATTTTATGTCAGTTACAAAGGCAAAATTCTAGTTTCTAGTGTGAATTATTAAGTCATGTTACTGTTGTTTCTTCTGACCGTCTTCACACTGATAATGATGATCATCAATCATGAGAAATTCTGAAGAGAAACATAATTAATCCGCTGGACAAAAGGGACGAATAACAAAACAAAACTTTCTGCGTTTTGACCTCTTTGGTCTTCTTCAGGCAAGATATGAGACCTTCAGGACAATGAAAACAAAGAAACGAGCAATCACTTATCTTTTCAAATCGCGCGCAAAATGGACGTTGAATGCAAACAAGGTCGTTTGGAAGGTGACAATGCAAATTAAAATAATAACAATGTTAATTATGATGATAGCAACAGTAAGAATGACGATAATAATGACGGTCATAATGCTGATAAAAAATATTAGAAAAAATGAAAAATAACAAAATAAGAATAACATAGCATTTATAAAGCGCCTTGCCGAAGGTTCTAGGCGCTGACAGTCCACACTCTCGTGTACGCAACGGGCTGCCTACCTGGGTAGTGCCGACTGAAGAGTGTCTGCCGGCGCTTCATTCAATCGTTTCCCGTGTCATCCAGTCAGTATCGTTCACTGTTTCCTTACATCCTTACAGATTTTCACTTTCTCACGCAGTGTGCATGTTACTTGTAACCTGTCATCCATACCAATGGCCAGACTGGCTCTCTCTTCCGAAAGTTGGTGATGGGATTTTACGGGTGTGCAAGATGTTATGCGTGCGTTCACACACGGAGCCTCGGTTTATAGTCTCATTCGAAGGACTGTATGGGAAATGGAGTCAGAACCAATGTTAACCCAGAGGGAAAAATCCCCCTGTACCGAAACGGCCGGCTGAGATTCGAACCCGCACCCTCAGGATCACTGAGTCCGGCGCTCTATCAACTGAGCCATTCTGGCCCCCTCTAATAAAGAGAGGATTACTACCACTCTTGGTGGTATAACAATAATGATGATAGCCGTAATACATAGTATGTATACAACGCATTTCTGGTGGAAAACTACTCGCTGCGCTTCCCTTTATTCATTAGTAATAACTAATTCGCAATTTGTAATGGGACTTGTGGAGCACACACAAGGGGGAACATTATTGTCTAAAATGTTTGATAAAAGAGCTGAATTTTTAGATGTGCTTTCAAAGCAGGTAAGATGGGCAGACTTCGTGAAGTGGGGGACCGTGAATTCCAAAGCAGCAGGGCATCAAAGGTACAGGATCGCTCAGCAAACAACTCGAGAGTCTGCATCTCTTCAGAACGGTTTTATTGGAAGAGCGGACAACATGCGATGACAGGTGTACACAGAGGGCGGAGGACAGGTCTGGTGGGGAACAAGCAGCCAGTGAACAGGGTGACAGGTGTACACAGAGGGTCAGCGGTGGTGTAAGGTGATGTTGCTTTATTTTGATGGAGACAAGACACGATGCACGCACCTGAGGGTAGACCCGGCTGGGCTTCACCTAGATGACCCGGTTTTGCTGCCAGTGAATGACACCTTGTGACTCTGTCTGCTGTGTATGTCAAGCACTGGGCTGAGGTGTATGTCAAGCACTGGACCTCCGGTGTGGCAGTGAAATCTGGTGTGACTTGTGTTTGACAGGCCGCTGTTTGTATCACAAAACGGAGAAGCAGGCACGGTGGATTACCCAGACACTGGCGGGGATTATCTCCCCTCCCAGACCTGTCAGTGGGTGCTGGAAGGTGCTGTTGGATCTCGTCTGCAGATTCAGGTGACTACGTCTGGTGTTGATACTGTGTGTGTTGTCGTGGTTTCTGCCACTCATTACACCCAGAGAGAACAATGGCTGGACGATAAAACAGTCTGTTCACTGATTAGTAGACTGCACAAAGACTGAGGAATAACTATGTCTTGAAGATGAAAAATTGAAGCCACATAACACATAAGATAATGACAATATTTTAGTTTATTTGAACCTTTCTCAAGCCACACTAGCCAACTGACCTTTCATTGTCAGTGAGTGGCCGTTTTGATCTCCCTCTGGAGGGTCGAGCTGCCAGATCCATGGAAGGACGCTGCCATAACTGTATGAATTCTTGGTTGATCGATAATGGCACGGTGGGGGATCTGAATGTACTGACCGGGGGGGGAGGGGGGGGGGGGGATCCAGTGGATACGTGGGGCTTCTGCTCACCAGGTCAGTGGATCTTGTCAGTGGATCTTGTCAGTGGATCTTGTCAGTGGATCTTTTCAGGAAGGTGAAACACTGAAGCCACATAACACCCATAAGATAATGGCAACATTTCGGTTTATTTGAACCTTTCTCAAGCCACACTGGCCAACTGACCATATAACTGTGCCTTCACATAAAGAGAGTCAGGGTGGAAGTGAGGAGATGGCAGTATACAGTGGATGGCAGAGACAAAGAAGGGCTTTCCCACTAACTGGGAGGGACTGTTGTTAATGGTGACAGGCGGTGCCAGAGCTATTCTTGGGGCTGTCACAAGGTGGTACTATTGGCCACACTCCTATGTTGACTAAAGGGCAAACCAAAGTGCAGTGCATATGATTATGTATATCACTACATCTTTGACTGCGTCAGGTAAAACCAGGCATGTCTGTCAGTGAATACCTGCCTTCTCTCATGCAATTCTGCCTGAGAATTGTTTGCTTATTGAAACGAGCAAGAGAATTTCAGAAAACGGTACACTATTTAAGCTCAAGTTTCAGGAACATACTCTGGATCAGTGCATTTGACAAATATATCACTGAAAAAAATGAACAGTTCAGAGTGTATCAAGATTTTTTAGCATGTTGAATGTTACATTTTTAGTAGAGGCTTGATATTTTTTCCAACCGTGAGCCTTTACTGAAAAGGAAATGCGTAAAATCAATTCACCTTTATTTCATTTGCGTTCCCCAGGCAAGAGAAGCAGATGACTGCTTTGGTGTTTCTTTCTCAGGAACTAGAGGATTCTTCGATGTCTATATTCCTAACTTTGATGTCCAATATTCCTAACTTTGATGTCCTATATTCCTAACTTTGATCCTATATTCCTAACTTTGATGTCCTATATTCCTAACTTTGATGCCCTATATTCCTAGTTTTCGTGCTCTTTCTCAGGAACTTGAAGATGTCCTGGTGATGTCCTGTATTCCTAAGTTTAGTCTCCAGTTTTCACAAGGTTGTGAACAGTGTCTTCCCGTGTCAGAGATTGCCAACTTGATTTTAAGGGGGCTATTTCATTGTTGGTATGTAGCTGATTGGTGATCCTCCATTAAGCGAGTTGGAGGAAGATTGTGTGAATTATGAAACATAGAAATGGGGTAGCCCCGGATGTGTGAACTATGAACTATGGAAATGGTAGCTCTGGATGTGTGATCTATGAACTATGGAAATGGGGTAGCTCTGGATTTGACAGTCAGTCTCCTTTGGGGGGGGGGGGGGGGGGGGGGGGGGGGGGGGAGGGGTCACAAAGGAAAAGACAAATGTACAGACCGTTAGAAAGAAAGTGCTTTGAAAATGCCTCTTCACTTGATGTGACTTCTCTCTGGACAATGGCAGAAAACGGCCACTTTTCCCTGTCAGCACACGCTCTGCAGGTGGAGGGGGCACAGGCAAGATTTGTAGTGTTCTCCTCTTCGGTACTGGATGATCATTTGGGTGAAGACAGGACAACAGCACACTCTCAGCTACTCTCAGTTTGAAGAGTACATTCTCCACCCAAAGGATTAGCCTGTACTGAAGACGAGCTATATATGAAGTGCTGACTTGCCAATGTGCCCATAAGGATTCTGTCCCCTTCCACCTATCAGATGATTGTTGTTCACCATGCAGGCCATATGTCCTCAACTTTTTTGTTGTTGTTTACTACATCTGGTTTATAGAGAGGGTGTCTCCTTCGTAGATCTGACACTGATTAAAACACTTTGCTGTGTTCCAAATGGGGACTGAAAATATTTTGACGGAATTGTAGAAAAACTGAAAATGACAATACAGTTGTATAAGACTCATGTTGTGTGAGGCTACATTTGTTCTTACACCACCACATCCTGCGAAGTTGATAAACGGTAATCAGAGACTGCCTGATTCAGAGGAATTGAGAAAAAAAAAACTTGTTAAATGTAATGTTTTTACAGGCCACTGAATGACAAAATGAAACGTGATCTTTGACAGAAAAAAAAAGCCAATGAACCATACGTTTCATGCTAGCGCTGAAAATGCATGAACGCCCTGAGATCGGTTCTGTAGAGAGAGAGAGAGTGAGACGGGCTTTGATTGCGTGTTTCAGTTTGCCTCTCTCCACACGGAGCAGTATGTGGATTTCGTGGAGGTGTGGGTAGGGGGCAGAACTCTGTCAGCCAGCACGCTGGTGCGACGCGTGTCGGGAAAACAGCACCCAGAACATGGTGGTCAGCAGCAACAACATGGCCGTCATCCGCTTTGTGTCCGACGGCAGCTATCAGAACAGTGGCTTCATCGTCACCTGGCAGTCAGGTAGGTCAGACAGGCAGGTGTGGAACTTACAATCGCAGTTGTCTGATAAAAAAAAAAAATGATAAATGGAATTTTGAGATTATCTCTATATCTATCTACATACGTCCATCTATCTGTTTTTGTTGTTGTGGTGGTGTTGGTGTTGTTGTTGTTGTTGTTGTTTTTTTGTTTGTTTTGTTTTTAGTTTGTTTCCTTGTTTCACTATATGCGTAGCAAAAGGTGTGGCACAACAACATGTTTGCATAGAACGTACATGTCTGACCAAGTAAATTAAGCAGGATTGTTTCCCGTGCCCAGGCAATTGTCAACTGACTCCAGACTAATGATGCTAGGAATCAGAAGTGGCTGACTCGTAGAATATCGCTTCAGCATGCATCTCAATGAATTTGACATGAATGTGCATAGTCAGTATGTAAAAGGATCTGCTCCAGAAGGAAATATGAAAATGAACAGAACGATAACCCACAAATTCTGCTCCACAACAACTGCTTTAAACATACAAAACAAGCCGTTGTTGTAGTCATCCCACACAACACATTCCTGCTGCAATCAAAATTACGATCAAACAAAAGAAATGTATTATTACTGTTTTTATTCTTTTCTTCACTGTGGCCACTAGTATTGGCTGATTCATGGATTTTGTTGTGGCCACCAGTATTGGTTGATTCCCATAGATGGGGACTGTTGTGGCCACCAGTATTGGCTGATTGATGGGGACTGTTGTGGCCACTAGTATGGGCTGATTCATGGGATTTTGTTGTAGCCACCAGTATTGGCTGACTGATGGGGACTGTTGTGGCCACTAGTATTGGCTGATTCATGGGGACTGTTGTGGCCACTAGTATTGGCTGATTGATGGGGACTGTTGTGGCCACCAGTATTGGCTGATTGATGGGGACTGTTGTGACCACTAGTATTGGCTGATTGATGAATGGGTCTGTTTGGCCACCAGTATTGGCTGATTGATGGGGACAGTTGTGGCCACCAGTATTGGCTGATTGATGGGTTCTGTTGTGGCCACCATTGGCTGATTGATGGGTTCTGTTGTGGCCACCAGTGTTGGCTGATTGATGGGGACTGTTGTGGCCACCAGTATCGGCTGATTGATGGGTTCTGTGTGGCCACCAGTATTGGCTGATTCATGGGGACTGGTGTGGCCACCCACCTATTGGCTGATTCATGGGGACTGTTGTGGCCACCAGTATTGGCTGATTCATGGGGACTGGTGTGGCCACCAGTATGGGCTGATTGATGGGGACTGTTGTGGCCACCAGTATTGGCTGACTGATGGGGACAGTTGTGGCCACCAGTATTGCTGATTGATGGGGGGGCCAGTGTGTGGCCACCAGTATTGGCTGATTCATGGGGGTTGAAAAGGGTGGTCACTAGTATTGGCTGATTGATAGGTTCTGTTGTGGCCACCAGTATTGGTTGATTGATGGGGGGTGTTGTGGCCACCAGTATTGGCTGGCTGATTGATGGGTTCTGTTGTGGCCACCAGTATTGGCTGATTGATGGGGACTGTTTGTAGGACAGACGCGGGGCCCCCTCCAGAGGTAAAAGCTCATTAAGTCTGCTTCTCAGCAAATGTGTCACCAGTCACTGGCTTCGCTGTTATCTGCACATATTGTGTAAAAGTGTTGCGATACATATTGTGTTAAAGGGTTGTGATACATGCTGTGTAAAAGGGTTGCGATACATATTGTGTAAAATGGTTGATACATATTGTGTAAAAGGGTTGCGATACATATTGTGTAAAAGGGTTGCGATACATACTGTGCGAAAGAGTTGTGATACATATTGTGTAAAAGGGTTGTGATACATACTGTGTAAAAGGGCTGTGATACATATTATGTAAAAGGGTTGCGATACATACTGTGTAAAAATGGTTGTGATACATATTGTGTACAAGGGTTGCGATAGATATTGTGTTAAAGGGTTGCGATACATATTGTGTATAAGGGTTGATACATATTGTGTAAAAGGTTTGCGATACATATTATGTAAAAGGGTTGTGATACATATTGTGTAAAAGGGTTGCGATACATATTGTGTAAAAGGGTTGCAATACGTATTTTGTAAAAAGGGTTGCGATACATATTGTGTAAAAAGGGTTGCGATACATATTGTGTAAAAGGGTTGCGATGGAAGCAGTGGGGTGCCAGTGGAGGACGTTGCTTTGCTTTAAACGTGTATGGACAGCAGTTCGGAGTGTTGATGCAAGCAGTTTGTTCGTGGCTTGTAGCGCACGGACTGGTGTGTGTGTGTGTGTGTGTGTGTGTGTGTGTGTGTGTGTGGATGGATGATGGGAAGCCTGACAGTTGGCTGATATAACAGAAAACGGTGCCAACGGTCAGTGAACACCCTTCAACTGTTTCCAGAGTTCCAGTGCTCGGTGACAGAGACAGGAGGTCAGAGGGCAAGTTACGGCGACGTTGCCAGTCGCACAAGGCAGCTAGGTAGGACAGCCTGTGGCTCGGAGTGCAGGAATGATGCCAGCTGTGTGGCTTCTGTGTACAATCGCTTCACAGGAACCTGCGCACTGTACAACTACATGCCACGGCCGGCAGGCGATGCCTGTTGCACGCTGTTTGTCAACACTTGTCCTGGCTACAGCACATTGCCTGGTAAGTTGATGATCATCCCAGTCATCTCTGTCGGCTGTGTGTGTGTGTGTGTGTGTGTGTGTGTGTGTGTGTGTGTGTGTGTGTGTGTGTGTGTGTGTGTGCGTGTGTGTGTGTGTGTGTGTGTGTGTGTGTGTGTGTGTGTGTGTGTTTTCTTGACCAACACAGCAGGTGTCTGTATCTCTCAGGCTTGGTTGACAGTGAGAAACTTATGGAACTAAGCATAGAGTACAGCCTTGTCATGCATTCTCAGATCTGAATGGCAGTCTGCAGCATCATCTTCATCCTCCTCGTCCCCATCGAACAGCATCAAAGTCCTCAAATCCTGCGGCCCCTCATACCTTGCTGTCATTGTGACCTCAGTTATGATCACCTCTTCTTATCAACGCCTTTAGTTTCATTCTGTCGGAGTCACTCCTGTTGGCAAAATTCAAAGGGACTGTCGTTGGATGGTCGGTGGGTGGCGCTTTCTCGCTTGCTGGCTCTGCAACTAAGCAGCCATTGTTGTCAGTAGGGGGCTTAGTAGCTGGTGTCCGGCGTGTGGTGAATCGAAACAGGCACCACTGAACAGCACCAGAGTGATCTGGCACAGGTGCAGATGTCTCTTCCGGTAGATTGCCTCGTGACGACTCCACATTGACTGCACCCTGTGGATTGCCTGTGCCAGGCTGTGGCAGGCTGTGGCAGGACAAGCCATGCTGTGGCTGTGGAGGGGGCACTGCAATGATTGCCTCGTGACGACTCCACATTGACTGCACCCTGTGGATTGCCTGTGCCAGGCTGTGGCTGTGGAGGGGGCACCGCAATGATTGCCTCGTGACGACTCCACATTGACTGCACCCTGTGGATTGCCTGTGCCAGGCCGTGGCAGGACAAGCCAGGCTGTGGCTGTGGAGGGGGCACTGCACCCTGTGGATTGCCTGTGGCAGGCTGTGGCTGTGGAGGGGGCACTGCACACCCTGTGGATTGCCTGTGGCAGCCTGTGGCAGGTCAAGCCAGGCTGTGGCGCATTGACTGCACCCTGTGGATTGCCTGTGGCAGGCTGTGGCAGGACAAGCCAGGCTGTGGCTGTGGAGGGGCACTGCACCCTGTGGATTGCCTGTGCCAGGCTGTGGCTGTGTGGAGGGGGCACTGCACCCTGTGGATTGCCTGTGCCAGGCTGTGGCTGTGGAGGGGGCACTGCACCCTGTGGATTGCCTGTGGCAGGCTGTGGCAGGACAAGCCAGGCTGTGGCTGTGGAGGGGGCACTGCACCCTGTGGATTGCTGTGGCAGGCTGTGGCAGGACAAGCCAGGCTGTGGCTGTGGAGGGGGCACTGCACCCTGTGGATTGCCTGTGGCAGGCTGTGGCAGGACAAGCCAGGCTGTGGCTGTGGAGGGGGCACCGCAATGAGCGGGCGCTGGAGCAGTGCCCCTGAGATGAACTGAACAGGCTACAGAGAGAAAAGAAAAAACTTTTATTTTAATTTATACCATTATTCTGAGTCATAGCTGACTGCTATGCGTTGATGTGTATCATTCATGTGCTACAATGCAGTTTTCACTCCACAGGGTTTCATGTATGAAGTCACTTGTGGTTTGAACCATGGTCACTTTTGCTTTGACTTAGAGTGTCACTTGAGGTTTAAACCGCTGAACCACTTGTGGTTTGAACTATCAATGGTGGCTTGAACGTCTCTGTCTCTTGTGATTTGATACTCGGTCTCCTTTTGTTTGCACTAAAGCAAACATTTCCCGGAGCCTCAGGAACCATCCACATGAAAAAATAGCCAAGTTACTTGAGTACCAACGCGTGTTTCTGATGGCAAAAAAAGCACGTTCATCTTTGAAAATTGATGCTGCCAATGGCAGTGTTGGCAAGGAAAACAATTGTTCTTTTGTGCAGAAGTTCAATACTTACGAGGTCATTGGGGCAAAAATCTGTGATAGATAAGTGCATGGATGATGAACAGAAAACACACATAAAAAAAATCATGTTGATCTTCACATTAAAAGCCATGTAAAGATATAACACAGACTTTATATGTGTAGCGAGATCTTAGTTTTACATTGAGTCTGCCTTGACATTTAGAATTGTTTTTGAAGGGCAAATCGTGTCAGCTGATTTGTTTGGAGCTCTGGATGTCGTCGTCCTGGTTTATTTTTTTTGTTTTCACCTGAAGGATTGTACACTGTCTCACGCACTGTGCCATGCACCAGGTGTCAACGTGCTGCCTGGGGAGGGAGGCGACCTTTACGCCACTTCTGCTGCCCAGCGGTTTTCCTCCCCCCTGTACCCCTCCCACTATGTTGGCGACATGGTGACCCAGTGACCATTCACGCCCCTGGTCGTCAGATCGTCACTCTTCAGGTCAGAGAGAGAGAGAGAGAGAGGAGAGAGAGAGAGGAGATAGAGAGAGAGAGAGAGAGAGAGAGAGAGAGAGAGGGGGGGGGGCTTTAGACTTTGTCCCGCCCCATTTTTCCAGAGAGAGAGAGAGAGAGAGAGAGAAAGAGAGAGAGAGGGGGGGGGGGCTTTAGACTTTGTCCCGCCCCCATTTTTCCAGAGAGAGAGAGAGAGAGAGAGAAAAGAGAGAGAGAGAGAGAGGGGGGGGGGGGCTTTAGACTTTGTCCCGCCCCCCCCCATTTTTCCAGAGAGAGAGAGAGAGAGAGAGAGAGAGAGAGAGAGAAATGGAGAGAGAGAGAGAGAGAGAGAAAGTGAGAGAGAGAAAAAGAGAGAAATGGGGAGAGAGAG
>JADBJO010001316.1:235000-257500 GCA_016801955.1 Conus betulinus | reverse complement strand
AGGGCAAGTGGTATACAAGTCAGGTTGAGCCAGTGATGGAGGGCAAGTGGTGTACAAGTCAGGTTGAGCCAATGATGGAGGGCAAGTGGTGTACAAGTCAGGTTGAGCCAATGATGGAGTGGACGTGACCATCTGGGTCATGGGAGGAGAGACATGCCAGTTCCATGACGTTGATCTCACGCATCGTTCACAGTTCACTGAAGGGCACGGAGATGGAGAGCACTAACACACACACACACACACACACACACAACACACACACACGCACGCACGCACGCACGCACGCACGCATGCACGCACGCACGCACGCACGCATGCACGCACGCACGCACGCACGCACACACACACTGGCCATGTTTCTTGGGAGCAAGGAAACGAAAGGCCCCTAATCCAGGAAGAGGACGTCTGAAACCATGCTCTTTCAAAAGAGGTAACCAACTGTTTAATAAGAATGAAAGCCTTGCAAATCTGAGGGAATCCTTGCCAAAGCTGAGGAAGATATAGGGATGGACGATGGTGGAGGGGGGGGGGTGGAAAAAGAAATGCTGAGATGTTTAATAATCACGGACAGAACCACACTCATAAAGAACAGTGTTTCTGTCTTTTCCCGAAAGTTCCTGTCTTTCCCGATATGTTCTTTCCTTTTCTTTGTTTGTTTACCTCTTCCCTCAAGGAAGACCACAAGGCCTTCAGCAGCATCGAAGGAGGGATCATCACACACCTGTTTTGCAGGTAAATCAATGGCATGGCAGACCAGGAGGAAGCATTCGTACAAAAGGAAAAGCCTCATCTAAATTCAGAATGGATGTCAGCACTGGACAGTCCAGCGTGATGACCAAGTGATAAATCATAGGCAGAGACATTGCTGTAAAGGGCAGATGCTAAAAAGAGACAGCTTACACATTTAGCTGCAGTCATCAATGAGAAGGGCTCAAAAGCAGAAGTGCTAGCTAGAGCTGCCCAAACAACGTTAGCACTCACATGACTCGGGTCAAAATGGAGAGACAGACACATTACCACGAGGCACAACATCAGGCATATGTGCACTCTTGTCCTCGCCATTTCCCTCAGTACATGCCAGTCATGGACACTCCCAGCAGAACCGCAGAGGAAGATACAGACCACAGAGATGATGCTGTCATAAACCCAGGCAGCTCCTATGTGGATCATGTCGCACAACGAGCATGTGAGAAAGACAGCCAATGAACATACAAGAGAATGTGAAGACCTCCTAGTAACTGTCTGAAGGTGGAAGCTAAAATAGTACGGCCACATCACGAGATCAGACGGGCTAGCTGAAATGATTCTCGAGGGAACTATCGAGGGAAGGAGACGCAGGGGCAGGCAAAAGCAGGAATGGGCAGACAACATACAAGAGTGGACATGTAAGCCTTTTGCGGAAACGTAGTCCATCCCACATAAACATTGGGAATGGCGTGAACTGCGGCGCCTCATAATTCTACTCGAAGTTTAAGGGGCCATGACTCAAGTTAAGAAGACCTCTTCACATACGTTCCTTCCTTTTCATATTCGTTCTTACCTTTTCCCGAAGTTCCTATGTTTTTCCATGTATTCCTACTTCTTCCCAAGTGTTCATATCCGTCCCACACCTGTTCATTTGGCAGATTGAAGGTGAAAGACAACAACGTTTGCTGGTGACCCCAGTGTTGTTTACATGGGGTTTAATGCAAACCTGGCAAATGATGCATCTTTTGTCTGACAGTTAATGCAGTTACAACATAAAATACATTTATTTCATAAATCTGACTTACTTCAGTTTAAACGTTATTTAACTAGACATGCCGAGTCTTTAATGTTGAAATTATGCTCTCTGTTATTGTACTGTATGCATTATTGCCGCTGTTGTTCAGTTTGTTATGTTGCCTGTTTATGCTCATTTTTGGTTTAATTTTGCCAAGCACACTATTCCATTGGTTATTTTCATGTTTTTTGTCAGAAAACAAGGGGCCAAAGCTTTATTGAAATAGTCTGATGTCTTGAAACCACACAAGTGAAGAAAATTCCATAAATGTATCCAGGACCGCTGCGTTGCAGATGCGTCACAGTCTTGTGGCTCTTTCAGGTCTGGTGGCGCAGAACGGACGGGTGCAGATGTCTCTGACCACCAGCGCCACAGGACGAGCGGCTGGCTTTCGCGCTAAATTCAATGCAGGGTGTGCCACGGTGGTTGACCCGACCTTGGCCAAGACGTACAGCGCCGACTTTGACCAGTCGATCGTGGTGCAGTGTGCCAGTGATTACGTGTTCAGCGGTATCCACAGCGGGCAGAACTCGGTGGGGATCTACTGTCAGAAGGGAGGCATGTGGAGCAGCGATCCTTTCCCGACTTGCACCCGTAAGTCTGCATTGGTTTCTTTGCCTTTTTTTTTTTTTAAATTTCTTGTTTTTATCTTATATTGTTTTTGTGATCTTTTATTTCCGGAATGCTCTGATTGTATGGGCCAGAGGCCTAACAATGAAAACATTTTGACTCTCTCTGTCTGTCTGTCTGTCTGCCTGTCTGTCTGTCTGTCTGTCTGTCTGTCTGTCTGTCTGTCTGTCTGTCTCTCTCTCTCTCTCTCTCTCTCTCTCTCTCTCTCTCTCTCTCTCTCTCTGTGGAAGGAAAGAGAAGAGAAATGAAACCTGAAAGAGATTGACAAGACAGGCAAACCACGGCCCGTAGATCTCTCGGGTGTAGAGGGACCCCAGTCTCTGGGTAGCTGCGACAGTGATGCTCAGGTTCCAGGGATGCTCACTCGTTCAGGTGACTCTTAGAGGCACTACACAATCTGCAAGGACTTTGCCGTAAAGAGCAGCCACTGTGCATACTTTGCTGTATGGAGCAGCCACTGTGATTACTTTGCTGTATGGAGCAGCCACTGTGATTACTTTGCTGTATGGAGCAACCACTGTGATTACTTTGCTGCATGGAGCAGCCACTGTGCATACTTTGCTGTATGGAGCAGCCACTGTGATTACTTTGCCGTAAAGAGCAGCCACTGTGCTTACTTTGCTGCATGGAGCAGCCACTGTGCATACTTTGCTGTATGGAGCAGCCACTGTGATTACTTTGCTGTATGGAGCAGCCACTGTGATTACTTTGCTGTATGGAGCAGCCACTGTGCTTACTTTGCTGTATGGAGCGGTCACTTTTGATGTCCGTTTGTTTATCTGGATACATATACAATCATAAGACATTATATTATTAAACGTGTAATTTGAGAACCCAGATAGAGTTGACGTTGGAAACAGCGATCGAAGAAGAAAGATATCATTGAGTGGCCAGCACAGAGCCAGTTAGTCATTGGTATAAATGGTATACCACTCTGCACTGGCCACGAGGAAAAACGAAGATGCTAGGAAATAACAGTGACCTGGATACAGATCGCTTCCTAACTTTGAAAAATGACCCGTGCATTTAGACCACAGAAGTGGGAGACAGAATACTCGCCTGTCATGGCGGCAAGTCATGTACTGCGTGGGCTTGCTTATTTCCTCTTCTTCTTCTGTGCTTATTTAGCCGTAAGGACCTGCCGCTGTTCTTACTTCGCCGTAAGGACCTGCCACTGTTCTTACTTCGCCGTAAGGACCTGCCGCTGTTCTTACTTCGCCGTAAGGACCTGCCACTGTTCTTACTTCGCCGTAAGGACCTGCCACTGTTCTTACTTCGCCGTAAGGACCTGCCACTGTTCTTACTTCGCCGTAAGGACCTGCCACTGTTCTTACTTCGCCGTAAGGACCTGCCACTGATCTTACTTCGCTGTATGGACCTGCCACTGTTCTTACTTCGCTGTATGGACCTGCCACTGTTCTTACTTAGCTGTATGGAGCGGCCATTGTGCTTACTTTGCTGTATGGAGCAGCCACTGTGCCTACTTTGCGGTATGGAGCGGCCATTGTGCTTACTTTGCTGTATGGAGCAGCCACTGTGCCTACTTTGCGGTATGGAGCAGCCACTGTGCTTACATTGCTGTATGGATCAGCCACTGTGCTTACCTTGCTGTATGGAGCAGCCACTGTGATTACTTTGCTGTATGGAGTAGCCATTGTGCTTACTTTGCTGTATGGAGCAGCCACTGTGCTTACTTTGCTGTATGGAGCAGCCACTGTGCTTACTTTGCTTTATGGAGCAGCCACTGTGCTTACTTTGCTTTATGGAGCAGCCACTGTGCTTACTTTGCTGTATGGAGCAGCCACTGTGCTTACTTTGCTGTATGGAGCAGCCACTGTGCTTACTGGGAGTTGGCCAGACTTGGGGAAATGGGCCATGGGTCCATCCTCTGGTGCTGGAAGGAAACACACAGGAGACCTAGGGCATCACTGCATTTCCAGGGAAGCAGGGGAAGACTTGGACTTTCTGAAACTGTTATCTGATCCAACACTACAGGGAGAGAGGGTAGAGCATTGGCACGACAAGCGATTGTGTCTGGACAAGACTGGTCAAGACTAATTGCTCAGACCTTGCTGAGCAAACGGTCAGAGCCAGCCTGGGTGGCTGCACTCCACTGGACCAGAACGTTCAAGTCCATACACTTTGTTTACACTGAAGCTCTGGCAAGAACAAACCACAAATTGAGAATGATTCATTTTTGTTTTCCTATCCGCTGAGGTCATAATATCCTTCTTAACTATGAGTATCAAAGCCGTGCCGCACAGAAGAACCACTGGTTTCGTGTTCACAGGAACTGGATTCTGCTGGGCAAAAATTCAGTATCTTCACACTGTTAGTCAACAGCCTTCAAGTGGGATCTGATCGATTGCTGAAATGTTGGGTGATTGTTTAATGGGGAGAAGACCAGTGTCAGACTTAATGGCCAGGTTCCGCCATAGTATGCCCCAAAAGATCAACAGCATTTTAGAAGGAACATTGGCAATACTTTGATGCTTTCAGGGCAGCAGCATGAAGATTCACTCCACACTGTGGATGTCGGGCAGCTGGATGGATAACATCTGTCTGTCTGTCTGTCTTTTTCTCTCTCTCAGTCTGAGGACTGGATGTAAAAAAAAAAGCACACCAGTGCTTATCTGTTATTCTCGTAAATAAAGAATTTGTCTTGTCTTGTCTTGTCTTGTCTTATCTTGTCTTGTCTCTCTCTGTGTCATGTCACAAATGGGTTTGATATTTCAAATTTGATCTGGACTACCTTGCCACTGAGTGAATAGCGTGGTGCCAACCTTGAGGATGGACACGCTGCAACATGGCTATATTTCGTATAGGACATTCCGTGGAGGGATCTCCTCTATAGGTGAGACTATACGTCCTATCAGCCAGAGGCCCTTAAGGATCCATTCTCCATAGCAGTCTGGTGCATGTTTAAAGTGTCACAGGCTTTTGTCACATGTGGCTGGCAGTGTGGCTAACATGAAGTATGCTCATCGCAACGTCTGGTTAGAATGCATACACATCAGGTCCTGTTCGATTCCGTGTGACAAGTGAGCTTGTGAGAACTCATTCAATTCAATTCAATTCAATTCAATCAACTTTATTGTCCATCGGAAATTTTTCTTCTGCTCCACATCATTTCACAAGTACATAAAGACATTACAAAGAGATATTATAAATTGTTATATAAAAGCCTGTGTTAGCATATGTATTATATATATACATCGACGCTCACACACCCCTCCCCACCCCCCTCCCACCCCCACCCAACACCTGCACACACATACATGTACATATAAAACATACATAAAACACAAATTCACCCGCACCAATGCCCAAACACTAACACACACACACACACATACTACTACACACACCCACACGCACACGCTTAACTCGCTTGATTTCAAGACTGGCAACAGGTCCAGTCAGGTATGAAACTTTTATTTGTTTTGTTTCAGTGCAAGTTCTTTTTTTTGTTAAAAATTTTTTTCTACACATCATAATTTCCTCTCACTTCCTTCTTTGGGAAAAAGATAAAGAAAATAATTTGTTTTAGTGGCTCGGTTGGAAGACATGTCACAGCGAAAGTCAAACTTCCTGTGTCTGTTCTTGAGAGTGATTTGTCTCCCATTTGTCTGTCTAATCTAAGCTCCTGCCTACAGTAAATAGGTCAAAGGGCAGATCTACACAGGTCAGCCGGAGAAAAAAAACTTGTTCTCATTGGGAAATCTTTTGCTTTCAGATTACAGCACCTATACAGGTAATAATGTTATGGTGCAGGGTGACAACTCTCGTTTCTATTTCATGTCTGCTTGGTAATCTTTGGGCTTGGTGGAGTGTATGTTTGGACAGGCGATTGGGAATATTTGAATTTGACATGAGTTTGTCCGCCATTTTCTCAGCCACCAACACACACACACACACACACACACTCTCTCTCTCTCTCTCTCTCTCTCTCTCTCTCTCTCACACACATGCACACACACGCATGCATACACACATGCATTTCTGTTTGCATTTCCCCTCCACTTCCATGGTTGTGGTGAAGTGTGGCCTTTAGGTCAGGGAATGTGCTGTAGGCCTGGCCTGAATGGTCATGGTGTCCAACTTCCGACACCCAACACAGCAGACAGAGATCTAGAGGGGGACTTGGGAGAGCACCAGCATCTGTTCAGGGCAAACCGATCCTAGTTCTACCCCCCTAGCTTCAATTTGGCACAATAGATCTGCACGAAAATTGAATGGGTTTGACTTTCCATCTTGCCACCAAGATCCATTTGAATTGGTTTTGAAGATTCTGGGTGATACTGTTTATAGATTCAGGTCCTGACGTTTGGATGCTGATCTGACAAAAAAATTATAAGGTTTTCAGCCGTAGGCAAAATTCCACCTTTTCATCAAAATCCATTAAAACTGGTTCGGTAGTTTTTGCGTTATGTTGTTGACAGACAAACTATCAATGCTATGGACATAGTAAAAAACATCCCCCCCCCCCCCCCCCCCCCTTTACCACAGTTAAAAACATGGTCTTGCTGATTAATAACGATGGTTCATGTGAAATTTACCATGGATGATGGAATGCTTAGGTGATGTGGTTCATGTGAAATGGTATTGCTTTTGGTGATGTGAGTCATAAAATACTGATGATGTTGCTGTTTTGTTTGGTGATTGGTGTTTTGAGATCAGTTGTATATTGTGTGTACAGCCTGGCTAATAACAGGAGTGGATTAAAGAGAGAGGGTGGGAGTTTGACAGTAGCTCAGGCTTCCTTCCAAGAAAAAAAAACCCAAGGATAGTACTAGCCTATAGCAGCATTTGCAGACGATTTGATTATGTCTACTTTAGCTGTTAGGCTGCTAGACTGTCAACTCTACCAGTCATTTGGGTTTTCTTCATAATTTTCATCCTATTATTTTGGAGGCAGTGTAGAATAGGATCCTCTTTCCCTTTTAACCCTGCTGCTGTTTTTTGTCAATGAAATGGTCCACCCTTTATACTTTTGCCAGAGACAGTTGTAAAGTCTGGTTCATAGTTTGTAAATATCTAACTTTATTGTTGTGGACAGGTATTGTATCAGCAGGTCTGCTTTACTAATGTTCATTAATATTTGTTGTAGCCTGCCATTAAATAATAGTTAACATGACTACCTTTTATCAATGCACTAAGCAGTAATCGCAGTTGATAACAATTTTAGAAAAGAATATCAATTTAGTAGTGTTGAAAATATCACTAAAAATGTTAATCGCAGATATACAGCTTCTGCTGCTTGGTGACATCATCAGGGGATAGCTGTAAAGGCATCAGGTTGCTTGTGTGTGTGTGTGTGTGTGTGTGTGTGTGTGTGTGTGTGTGTGTGTGTGTGTGTGTGTGTGTGTGTGCCTCACATGTGTGTGTGTGTGTGTGTGTGTGCCCTCACATGTGTGTGTATGTGTATTGTGTGTGTGTGTGTGTGTGTGTGTGTGTGTGTGAGCGCGTTTGGGCATGTGTGTGCGTATGCGTGCATGTGCAAGTGTGTGTGTATGTGTGTGTGTGTGTATGCAAGTGTGCGTATGCACATGCATGTGTGAGTGTGTACGAGAGAGACAGTCACAGAGAGAGAAAGAGAGTGCATGTGGATGTGCATGTAAATTTACATGCATGGGTGTGTGTGTTTATGAGAGAGAGAGAGAGAGAGAGAGAGAGAGAGTGAAATTGCAGTTGTGTGTTGCAGGTTTTGTTGGTTGATGTCCATTGTCTTTCTGTGAGATCCCCCATGCTGTGGGTAATGTGATCCACATTACAATTGTGGCAGACAATACTGCGGCTGATAAAGTGCTCCCTCGTGACTTCCAGGTGTGTTCTGCGGCCCTCCGCGAGACATCGCACACGGCTACCTGGTAAACGTGACAGGGCCGTACTCCGGTGACTCGGCTTCGTACTTCTGTGAAACTGGTTCCAGCTGTCCTTTTCCCACGCAATCAAATGCCGCAACACTGGCAGCTGGGACCAGCCTCCTTTCTGCTTCTGTGAGTGTCTGTGTCCTCCTCCTCCTCCTCATCATCTCTCACAGTCCTCACTGCACCGTCCATGCTACCATAACAACCTCCATAAGCAGTACCATGATTACTACATGTAGGGCATTGTTTAAGTGCTTGATGTATGAGCACTATAGTCTAAAAATCTGTGGCCTTTCATGCCGTGCTGTCATGGTGATCTCTGTATGTAGCTCCTGTTTACCTCCTAGCTTGTGGTAAGTTCATATTGAAGTAATCAGCATCAGCAGGGTCAAGGGTGCCATCTTTGGAGAGATACTGTGGTGCCCTCCGAATATGGACATATACCCATGCTGATTCCATGACTAAGCAGATATTGTTGTAAGAAGATTGTAGAGTGGGAGGTATCCTGCGTATGTGAGATGAGGACAGGCACCACTGAACACCACCAAAGTGACTGGGCTGTGTGACAGTGTCTCAGGTGGGCTGACCATCATGGTGACCATTGATGACTTCATCTGGACTGCCGGTGCAGAGTGTGCAAAAGGTTTAGCGGGGACTTGCCTCTCGCAGTGACCAGAATGGGCCAGGACGTGGCTGCAGATGGGGTGTTTATTCCCAAAGAGCAACACTCAAGGGACATCAACCAGTTCAGACCAGGACGACTTCAACATCCAGAGGAAAATCTTTGTCACATCAGCAAGGCTCATCAAATATCTCACAGAAAAAAAAAATGCTTGCATTTGTCAGTCCAGAGAGGAGACATTCTGGGAGTGTCTGGCTATGTAGAGGATGCCACTGTGATTTGGAAAGAAGTCCAAAGAGCTAGGGCAGAGAAAAAAGGGACCTTGATGTGGTATGAACCAACCCAGCAAATGTTATGGGACCAGTTCCACACACATGATTCAGCTGACCCTCAAGATATACCATGTCCCAAATAACAGCTAAGAAATGCTGAAGAAATATTTCCATGGCTTTTGAACGAGGTTCTGTATATTTGAATACAGGACAGAATGAATCAAGCTGATAGTTGGCACAGCAATGGACTGGACAATTCTTCAGTACTGTTTTTGTTGGCAAGTAGGGGTAGCTTTGAAAGCAGCCATGAACCAGACAGGCTAGGAGACCCCCCTGGAATGGATATCAAAATCCCTCTTTAAGAGCCTTCAGGGATGACACACAAGTCCATATGATCATGGAAGTTGAAACAAACTGTGAGATGAATTAATGCTTCATTAAAGATGAGTTTCAAATGAAAGAAATCATGAGGCCTGTTCCTGGTGAAAGCAAAGTAGCTGAAACTGTCAGGTTCACTGTAGCCAGCCCAGCCATTCCAGGTGTGGCAGAAGAATCGGTCAAGAATGGAAGGTGGTATGATGATCCTCGAAAGACCCACAGAAGTGAAAACCAAGCAAACGGCAGAAGAAAGCATGGCCTCTTACTCTCAGGTCAATACAAGGTCTGTGGTGTGTGCAGTTCATGCTGGTCCTGAAGTTCCTGTAGCCTTTGCAGACACACAATATCAGCACCAGTATAGTATAGTGGAATCGGTGGAAGCCATGGGGGTGTTCTCTAAAGTTCTGCTTAGAAGCATTATCAACAGTATCTTCCTGTTACTTTGTGACCGTTATGGTGTGTATGTATATATGTATATGTCTCTGTCACTCTCTCTCTCTCTCTTTCTCTGTGTGTGTGTGTGTGTGTGTGTGTGTGTGTGTGTGTGTGTGTGTTCCAGTTTTGGCCCTTTAAGTGCAAGCAAGCTATGTACTTTATCTTTGTTGGATGATTGGTTTTGAAAGTAGAAGACTCTATATGGTCTGCATTTGGAAAAAAAAAAAATATCTGTAACATCAAGGGGTGTGTCTTTTATTTCAAAAAAACACTTGTAGATATAGCATGACGGTAATAGTGTGTGTGAAAAGCTCTGTGATATCATTGTATGCTTGACTTCATCACCACCCACTGAGGATGCCAGTTTCTTTCAGCACTTTATATACAGTTTATGGGGATTCTGAGTGACAAATGCCCAGTGTTTTGCTGCTGTCTCTGTTTTCACACTTTAAGCAGTCTGAGTTTTGTTTCTATCTCCCCTCACTCCATTCACCTGTATTAACTGTCATTTACCTTTTCATTTCCAGTCTGTAAGATTTTATTAACTGTCATTTACCTTTTCATTTCCAGTCTGTAAGATTTATTAACTGTCATTTACCTTTTCATTTCCAGTCTGTAAGATTTTATTAACTGTCATTTACCTTTTCATTTCCAGTCTGTAAGATCTTAGCTAGCCTGCACTGCTGTGATGTACAAATCGAGGAATTACAGACCTGTTTACCCATATGATTTGCCATATTTTGTACAGATGTTTAGAGTAAATGCAATGAATATGACAAACCGGAAAAAAATACCCCCCCCCCCTGTGCAAAAATCTTGAGATGAAGATCTTGAGCTGTATTTGCACTTGCGGTGTATAATCAATGTGTTTGAGCGCGACAACCAGAGTGAGAACTTGCACAACATCATACCATATCATATCGGTGGCATATTAGGCATTTTCAGCCTTTAGCTTGCTCAATGGATAATTATATGGTTTTAGCGAGAAATATTTTATGCGTGTGAACTCCTGTCTGGATAAACAGTAGCAGGGACAAAAATTCACAAAAATTCAAAGATTTGACACACATTTTTTAGGAAAACAGGTCTGGAATGAACAGTGAAGACAGATAGACAGACAGACAGAGTAAACAGACAGACATTCAAGGACAGACAGACAGACGGGACAGGATCCCAAACAGCACTTTGCCCTGCAGTACTCCTCCTGCCCTAGGGGGGAAATGAAGAAACAACCAATGTAACAGTTGCCCTCTGTGCCTGCAGCAATCCAGTCGTGCCCGTCGATCCAGGACCCCTTCCAGGGCCGGTACCTGGTGACCGCGGGCAATGGACTGGAACACGGATCGGTCATCAATTTCACCTGCACCAATCCCCAGTATGAACTGCAGGGTGTGGCCAATCTGATCTGTGAGAACGGCCAGTGGTCAGACAGCGTACCCACCTGTGAACGTAGGTGAAATGTGGTGTGATGTGGTGCGGTGTGGTGTGATGCCATGTGAGATGAAGTGCTATGGTGGAGTTTGGGAATGTGCAGTACACCTGGTTGAAAAAAGGCATTGGCTACGATTTTCCTTGAAGTTTTGGTAAAGTCAGCAAATTTACACATCTAAAATAATGAAAATGTTCACAATGGGTATGGGCACAGTGTATACAAGTGCATATGGGCAAATGCACATGCACACATGCTCACATCTCTCACTTTCTGCAAAAGATGAAAAACAGAAGCACACACACACACACACACACACACACACACACACACACACACACACACACACACATTTTATTTTGGCATGGATATAATATGGAACATGCTTTATCAAGATTAAATAAACAAAAGATGTCAACTTAAAAATGGTTTCAGATAAGAATACTCCACAGAATCTTGATGACCAAAGTTGTGCCACAAAAAACAAACAAACGGGAATTTCTAACAAAAATAAATGTAACATTTGTAATCTTGTAAAAGACGGTTTCTATCACACTGTTCGGAAGTATCATGTAAGTCAACATATCTGGAATAATTTTGAGTTTCAATTTGATAATACAAAATGGATAGCAACCTCAAACTTAAAAACTCACAAAAATCTGATCTTGTTTGGATTTAATGAAAAACGTTAGAACCGAAGCTGTTTTTTTCTTTTTTTTTGGTTTTTAAATCTTATTTATACTTTTGGCAAAGTATTGCCTTTACACAGTTGTAACCAGAGTAGTAAAACAACTTTTTCTAAGCAAGTGCAAAGCAATACTGATCTTTAGAAATCAGATAGAAAAAATGTAACAGGCAGTTGAAAGTTAAAATATCTGAATTTTCTGCTGAGTGGTATTACTATACAAATTTCATCATGGAAGAAACTAGTCTCTGCAGCTGGTTTCTAGATGTGTTCATGTAACGTTTCTCCTTAATCCCTTTTTTCTGTTCATTCAGGATTTGCTAAATATGCTGTAGGTGTTTTTGTGGATTTTAGTTTGTTTTTTTTTTTTCCACTGTAGGCGAGCCAATCTTTCGGGATTCTTTTTAGGGGACTGGTTTAATTCATGCATAGGAAAGACATATGCATAAAGACTTGTCTCCCTTTGTGGAAAATACTGCCACCTACAGTTTTTGTAAATCAAGGGGCTTTACAAATTTTCTTTTTTTGTTTCTGAAAGTGGAAGATGTGTATGTACTTAGTATGTTGTAACTGCCTTGTCTTCCTCATTTTAATCTTGAAAACAAAAGTATTTAGAAAAAAAATGATTATCATCCCGTGTGAATTGACTGAATTGGAGGAAGCCAGCATTAGTGATCATTATCATTCCGTGTCAGTGAGGTAACTCATTGGGGCCCTATGATAATGATCATTATCATTCCGTGTCAGTGAGGTAAACTCATTGAGGCCCAATGATAATGATCATTATCATTCCGTGTCAGTGAGGTAACTCATTGAGGCCCTATGATAATGATCATTATTATTCGGTGTCAGTGAGGTAACTCATTGAGGCCCTATGATAATGGTCATTGTGTCAGTGAGGTAACTCATGTATGATAATGCTTGCAGTGACATGTAACATAGGCTTAGTGCAGTTTCATAATTGTACAGTGACATGTAACATAGGGTGAGTGCAGATTCATAATTGTACAGTGACATGTAACATGTAGTACAGATGTAGTACAGGGTTCATAATTGTACAGTGACATGTAGCATAGGGTGAGTGCCGTTTCATAATTGTACAGTGACATGTAGCATAGGGTTAGTGCCGTTTCATAATTGTACAGTGACATGTAACATAGAGTAAATGCCGTTTCATAATTGTACAGTGACATGTAACATAGGGTTAGTGCCGTTTTCATAATGTGCTAAATGTCATCTTCTCTTGCCTGTTTGATGTATGTGCATGCACACACATAAAGAAGGTTCAACTATGGGCTAACAATAAAGATAACAGTAACTGGAACTGCTCAATTTATAGAGTACCAGACTCACAATTCTAGCATTGGGGGTTCAAATTTTCATCAGCCCGTTTAAGTAAAGAGGTATCCCCCCTTATAATGAATATTGTCTGTGATGTCCATTTTCCCAAAAGGTTGTTTTGAATAAGGCTGTAGCATAGGGTTCCTTGTATGAATGCAAGTCATAACGTCTCGCACTTATGAAGATCCCGTCATCGGTTTTCCAAAGAGAGGGCCATTGTGGCTGCTATTGGTATGGGTGACACAAATACATATGCCATGCACAAGCCATAACAAAAGAAAGAAAATAAAATCAAACGAAGAGTGAAAAACTGAACAACTGATATTCAAGAGTACCGCACAGAAAAACGAATTATTGCCAGCGGGCAGTTCGTTGATCAGCTCTGTCCAGCCTGTTGTGTAAACAAGAGTGTTGATTGTAAAGTGCTTAGAGCTTGGTCCCCTGACCATGATATGCACTGTACAAGCGCTCACAGTAATGATAATTATGACAGGAATCTCATGTGCTGTGCCGTATGTGGCCAATGGCACAGTATCACCATCCATCAATGTGGTGGTTGGCCAGACGTTGAGGATCGACTGCAACCCTGGCTTCACCCTGGATGGGCCGTCCATCTTCGTCTGTGGGGAGAAGCCTCAGGCGTCCTGTATCAGTAAGTTGTGTGCCCTGAAGCAACTTTCTAAAGAGAGGGCACTGTGTATGTCGGTGTAGGGGCAAGGGGTGTGTCAGTGAGTTGTGTACGCCCTGAAGCAGCTTTCTAAAGAGAGGGCACTCTGTATATAAATGGTGTAGGGGCAAGGGGTGTATCAGTAAGCTGTGTGTTCTGAAGCACCTTTCTAAAGAGAGGGCACTGTGTATGTGGGTGTAGGGGCAAGGGGTGTATCAGCAAGTTGTGTGTTATGAAGCACCTTTCTAAAAGAGGGGCACTGTGTATATCGGTGTAGGGGCAAGGGGTGTATCAGTAAGTTGTGTGTCCTGCACTGTGTAGTTGGTGTGGGGCACCCTGAAAGCAGCTTTCTAAAGAGAGGGCACTGTGTATGTCGGTGTAGGGGCAAGGGGTGTGGGGCGTGGGTGGAGGGATGTTGATGGGGGGGGGGGGGGGGGGGGGTGGTGAAAAGGTGGGAGTGTGTGGGAAGTATGTGTGTGTGTCTGATGGAGAAGGAGGTAGGTGGATGATGGGGGGGGGGGGGGGGGGGGTTCCTACATTTATGTCATTATTTTATTTGATCTTTTTATTTTACTCTGGCTCAGTTTGTAAAATAGCGAAGTATACATCCCAGAGCTACTGTGATCATGTGATGTGTGTTAATTTAAACTTTGTGCAATATGTAATGGTTTGAATTGTAGAAATGCCTGTTACTCATTCTCAGTATGTCTGATGTTCTGTCCATTTTGCTTGTGTGATACCTGTCATACATGACCCATTTTTTCTTTTGGGAGTTAATAAAGTATTGTTGAAAGCAGTCTTGAACAAGGCAGAATCTTTGTCAGTCCTGGCTGTCTTTCCTGGCAGTGTTCAAGAAAATTTTCTGGACAATTTTTCCCTATACTCTAGGTCTCTTTTGAGGATCAGGATCTAAAAATTATTCAGTTTTTTAGGCATTTTGTGCAAAATGGACAAAACGCGAAAGAAAAACAAATGTTTATCCTGCAGTTACCTTTATTTGTGCCAGAAATGGGAGTTGAATCACCAGGGTTTGTGTCATGTCCTTCAGCACAGTTTCTTTTTGTTTTGTCAGTTTGGTCGAATGTAGCTTTCTGCTGCTGCGTATGTGTTTGTCGTTCTCTGATAATGAAGACAATTTGGCAAGTTCTCTGAAATGTGAAGACGATCACTGAGGTTTGGAAATTTCTTGATACTGGGAGGATGTGAAAGAGAAGTGTGACTACAGTTGAACAAAGAACAAAGCAAAAAAATGAAATTTTTTGATATTTTTCCTAAAAAAAAAGGAAGTTAAACTAGAGCTTTGAGGGAAAAAAAATGTGGTTGAAGCAAAACTGCAGCCCAAACAGGTGAAACGCAGCGTTGCGGTACATTGCAGTACAATATTGCACAGAGCATGTATGGTTTCAGAGAAAACTGTGGTGCGGTACTGCAGTGCAAATTGCACAGAGCAATCAACAGTTAAGTGAAACGCAGCGTGGTGCGGTACTACCTTGCAGTACAAGAGCAATGCAAAAAACAGTGAAACGCAGCGTGGTGTGGTACGTTGCAGTACAATATTGCACAGTGCAATCCACTGTATTTGGTACAGTGCAGTCCACTGTGTACAATAAAGTGCTATGTAATGTAGACCAATACAATGCAGTTTTGTTTGTGGGTCAAACTCAACTTTTTTGTTTTGGAAGCAATTCTCATGTCTGATTTTGCTTTTTCACTTGCTGATCTTGACGCTGTTTCCTCACAGTCAGTCTCTACTCCGTCAGTGGCGTTGTCAACATAAGTTCCAGTCTGTGTCCCTTCTCATAATTTCAGATAATAATTTGGTTCAAAGATCACAGGAAAAAAGTGGTCAGGATCAGTTGATAAAGGTATATAAAAGAAGACCGCGCAGTACAACACAGCACAACACAGGATATGATCAATCTAGGGTATGACATTCAGAATATCTCGATGTGATGTTGTCCTCCAGATATAGACGAATGTCAGGGAGGATCAAGCTGCAGTGGAGGGTGTGTGGACACTGAAGGCAGCTTCTATTGCACTTGTAGTGCTGGCTATGCCCTGCTGTCAGACAGACGCACCTGCTCAGGTAAGTTCCCTGCCTGCGTGATAGGCCAGCTCTGTAGAGCAGGTAAGGAGGATTGTGTTTCTTACAGTGATGTGGATGGAGCAAGTTTTGTACTTGTGTGTAGACTGAATTAATCCTTATTATCACTGTGTATGATTCAGAGTCAGATCCAGACTCAGATGTAGGTAGCACATAGTACGTGTATGTGTCATTTTATTCACACACACACACACACACACACACACACACACACACACACACACACACACACACACACACACACACAATTTTCGGTAGTAACATGCTCCAAAGCTTAGTAACTATCAGACCAAAGCTTCTTCAAACTATCAGACCTGTAGTTGCAGTTTAGGCAGTTGATTCCTTTCATTGTTCCAACCCCCATGCCCTGTCTGACACGGAGATCCAGGCTGCTCATTCTGACCCCCCCCCCCCCCTGCACAGCCACATCCAGGAGGCTGCTCATTCCAGGCTGGTGCCCACTGATCGCTCGTTCCATCAGTGCTCCAGGTGCTGTCAGTGTCAGGTGGTCAGCACATCACTCTGGCAGCTTTGCCGGGGATCAGTGGCATCTGTTCTGATCTACACAGAAAACCTCTGACTGAACCATCCAGTAGTAGCATATTGCCGAGTCAGAGAGTCGGACTCAGTCAGTATTTTGGTCTGTTTATTTATTGTTTGATTTGTTACGCAATATCATGTGTACGCAGAATAATTTGACTTGCATGTTTCAGTAGTACCACACACACTACTAACTCCTGCTCCTTTGGTGCTGTGTGTCCAGATCTGGACGAGTGTTCTCTGAACAATGGCAACTGTGACGGGGTGTGCTCCAACACACCTGGCAGTTACAGATGTCAGTGTGTGGGCAACTCTCTGCTGTACACCTACAACGGGCAGTTCGGCATTGACCTCCCTCCTGGAGAGACCGGAACAGAACCCTGGAACGTCTACCACCTGAATCATACATGCATCCAGACGCGTAAGTCTTTGCTGCTGTTTCACAACTTTTAACAACTGAAAACTTCAGGCCAACGATCTTTCTCTTACCAGGCACCTGCTCTGTGGAATGGTCTCCCTTCTTCTCTGCGTAACACGGACTCCTTAGAGACTTTTAAAAACCTCCGTAAAGACACATCTTTTCCCTTGGACTGATTAACGATATCCACTTATCACTGTGCATGTGTTTGATGGTGTTGACGTGCTCGTGTTTCTGTCTACTTGTGTGAGTTTTTTTTGTGTGTGTGTGTGTGTGTGTTTGTGTGTGTGTGTGTGTGTGTGTGTGTGTGTGTGTGTGGTGTGTGTGTGCGCGCGCACTCGAACGCATGCACGAGCATGTGTGTGTGTTTGTATGTGTGTGTGTGATTGTGTGTGTGTGTGTTGTATGTATGTGTATGTTTGAATTAGAATTAGAATTTTATCATGGTTTTCTGTAATATGCGTTTTTGGCTCTTGCGAGGTAGAGCCCTCTGTAAATATCCTTCTACTTTACATTACATTACATTACTCTGTAAAGAGATTCCCAACCTTTCTCTCTGGCATTGTTTTTTAGTAGTTACAAGTTTGTGTTGTGCAGTGCAGGCATTCTGTCTGGGTGGTACATCTACCTGACCTTGATGTGGTAGAACAGTTTGTGTGTTTTTGCAACCTTCAGATCTCTGGGAGGGAGCCTCATAGTCATGTGTTCCTGGCAGGTTCAGCAAAGCTGATCAGGTCTGTGAGATAGAACCGTGTGGTCCACCAGTGAGGGGGGGGGGGGGGGGGGGTGCTTCACAGACAGGACTAGATCTGGGTGAGGAAGTCTTCAAGTCAAGGGACAGTAATATGGTGCAGTTCAAGCTTTGTGGAAGCTGACGAGCAGTTCCCTCTTGATTCCCAGGAAGATCATTTAAATAGAAACACTGGACATCAGCACGCTGGCGTTGGAGACAAGTAGGACGATACAGTCAGTAGTTTGAGGTTGGAGTTACATTGAGGGCTGGGGGTTGAAGGTGGAGAGGACACACAGTAAAGAAACCAGCAGTCACCTGCTTCTGGACCCCCATGCGGAAGAGAAGGCTAGGGGTGGACCCAGACACAGCCTCGAAGGTTAGGGGTCAACCCAGACACAGCCAGAGAACAGACGTGCAGGCAGAGTTCAGGAAGAAGGGAAGCCATTGAACAGAGGCAGAAGAGAGTGCATAGTCAAGCCCTGAGACTTTTCATTGACGTTTGGCCTAAAGTGAGTAAGTAATACATGAATTATTGCTGTGTCAAGTAGTATGCTCTCTGAAAATGAAAGAAACATCCCTAAACAGAAGCATTGTAAAAGCACGTCCAAATCACGTCCCCGTAATATAAGGGGATCTGGGAAGGTGAGATAAGAGATTTATAGATGACACTTATTATCCAAAGTAGATGCTTTTTACCCCATCCAACGTTGACACTGTGTAATGGTGGAATTCCAGCAACAGTGGAGTGTCCCCAGCTGCCCCAGAACATCAACAATGGCCACCTGCTGGGGGAGACCAGCACCTTCACTGTGGGCCAGGTGGTCACCTACCTGTGTGACCTGGGCTATGTGGCTCAGGGACCTACCACTCTCTCCTGCCAGAGCACCGGGACTGGAGTTCTCCCGTACCGACGTGTGTTGGTAAGTGCTGTGGGTCGAGTACACCTGCACACTTGAAAGCAATGTGGGTGTGTTTGGTTCTGTATGGGTTTGGTAGTGATGTGTTTGTAGTTCCTCTGTACACAACTGCAGTGAGAGGAATGTTTGTTTATTTTGTCTGGACCCACGTGTATTTGTTTTTCTGATGGGTGTGTGTTCCATTCATATATTTCCAGTTGTGTTAGTATAGTAATCCTCAGCACCAGCAGGGAATGGTGTATGCTTAATTTGTCAGTTCCTTCTGTGAGTTCTTCTGTACCTGTCATGGCGGTCTTTAGACTTTCTGTACTCAAATATATGTTGAAATCATCTGTATCTATTTGTATTGATAAATGATACATGTTGAGTTCATTTATATCCATTTGTGCTGACAAATGATGTATGTTGAAATCGTCTGTATCCATTTGTGTTGGTAAAAAATGTATTTTGAAATCATCTGTATCCATTTGTGTTGGTAAAAGATGTATGTTGAAATCACCTGTATCCATTTGTGTTGGTAAAAGATGTATGTTGAAATCACCTGTATCAGCCTGATGTTGTAAGTAAAGTGTGATAGTTTTTTTTTAAATACAGCTGTGAAAGTAATGAACTACTGTTTTTTTTTTTTAAATACAGCTGTGAAAGTAATGAACAAGTGGTTTTTTTTCCCTTTTAAATACAGCTGTGAAAGTAATGAACTAGTGGTTTTTTTCCTTTTAAATACAGTTGTGAAAGTAGTGAACTAGTGGTTTTTTTTTTCCTTTTAATAAATACAGCTGTGAAAGTAATGAACTAGTGTTTTTTTTTTTTTTAAATACAGCTGTGAAAGTAATGAACTAGTGTTTTTTTCCTTTTAAATACAGCTGTGAAAGTAATGAACTAGTGTTTTTTTTCCTTTAAATACAGCTGTGAAAGTAATGAACTAGTGTTCAGCTTTGTCACGTGATGCTCTGCAAATACCTGTGAAAGGGGGGGGGGGGGGGGGGGTGAAAGTAGTGAACTAGTGTTTTTTTTCCTTTTAAATACAGCTGGTTTCCCTGTCTTTGACTGGGTCACAGCAGATTCTGTCCTCTGTCATTCCTGACGCTGGGAGCTAAGTGACCAGGAGAGGGATCAAGCAAGTTTGTTTGATTTTTCTTTTAAATACAGGCCACACAGATTGTGCAAAATTACATAGGGTTTGAGTCCATGTAAAAAAAAACAAAACAGATTTTTTTTTCCTTTAAATACACTTAAAGAGATTGAGCTGAACAAGGATTTGGTAGTTGCTCAGTGATATTCCCACTCACATGAAGAGATTGAGCTGAACAAGGATTTGGTAGTTGCGAAGTGACGTAGTTCCCATCACATAAAGAGATTGAGCTGAACAAGGATTTGGTAGATGTACAGTGATATTCCCCATCACATGAAGAGATGAGCTGAACAAGGATTTGGTAGTTGCACAGTGATATTCCCCATCACAGGAAGAGATTGAGCTGAGCAAGGGATTTGGTAGTTGTACAGTGATATTCCCCATCACATGAGCAGATTGAGCTGAACAAGGATTTGGTAGTTGTACAGTGAAAACCCCATCACATGAAGAGATTGAGCTAAACAAGGATTTGGTAGCTGTACAGTGATATTCCCATCACATGGAGAGAGATTGAGCTGAACAAGGATTTGTAGTTGCGACAGTGATATCCCCATCACATGAAGAGATTGAGCTGAACAAGGATTTGGTAGTTGTACAGTGATATTCCCCATCACATAAAGAGATTGAGCTGAACACAAGATTTGGGTAGCTGTACAGTGATATTCCCCATCACATGAAGAGATTGAGCGGAACAAGGATTTGGTAGTTGTACAGTGATATTCCCCATCACATGAAGAGATTGAGCTGAACAAGGATTTGGTAGTTTTACAGTGAGGTGATCAGCAGAGATCTAAACAAATGTTAAAAGTAATCATTTTGACTCCACTGAATAAGGTGGACAAACAAATCACAAGACAAAAACACGACGCGTTTCAGCCTCATAGGTCTTCCTCAGGCAAGATATACAACACCCCAGGACAAGGAAAGTGAAGAACAAGCAATCCCTTATCTTTGTCAAATTTGGTGCAAAACGGACATTGAATGAAAATGTTAATAATAGTATAAAAAAAATGTTATAATAGTAATGCTAGTGATAATGATAGTACCAAAAAAAGGAAGAATAATGATAATGACAGTGATCATAATAGTACATCCCTCTAAAAAAAAAATGGTAATAATAATAATGATAGTGATCATAATAGTACCAAAACAGAAAAAAAAATGGGTAATAATAATGATAACAATAGTGATCATAACAGTAAAAAAAAAAGATAGTAATAATGATAATAATAATGATAATTATGATAACAATAGTGATCATAATAGTACAAAAACAATTGTGTGTGTGTGCGGGTGCATGTGTGAACTGATTGATAAATGTATATGAGAAAAATGGATGAAAAAGAATGCTGGTTTGAGATGATTTGTTTTGCTGACTGTCAAACACAAAGAAAATATTTGTTGACAGAGGCAACATGTCTGGTGCCTGTGGTTCCCATCGGCGACGTGTCTCCGCAAACCCCAACCAGATACCTGGACTATGTGACTGTGACCTGTACGCTGACAGGGGTCAACCCAAGGACACTCAGTCACGTTGCATATGGGATCAGAAAACTCAGTCCTACCGTGTTGATACAGACTTACTTCGCTGCGACACTTCAAGTAAGTATGTGCATGAGGATGAGCTTGCATGTGTGTGTGTGTGTGTTAGTATCCACCTCCTGATCAATGAAATATTAAAAAGAGAAAATGATCATGAAAAAAAAAACCCAAGCCATTAAAGGTCTGCTTTAGATTACTGGTCAGTTTGATTTGATGTATCAAATATCTGACAAAGTGTAGAAATAAACACTGGCATGGCTTCCAGTGATGCAACACGGATCAGTGAAAATGGACATATTCACCCAACACTCCAGGAAAAGGGAAGTAATCCACTGAAGCTTGGCACTGATTTAACTGCTCTTGGAAGCAGTATCATGCCCTGATCATGGCTAGGAAAGGAAAAAAAAAAAAAAAAAAAAACCAAGATGGCTGCAGAAATCGAGTCATTTGGATGGAACCCATGTAACCTGCTGCTTGACTGGTGTGGTCAAAGCAGAGTATGTGATCATGAAACTCTTGGAATGCACAGAGCAGCACTGGAGATCTGTTCGGTGCTATGTGATGTCAGCATGAGCCCAGTGCTTGTGAGTTGAAGAGGAAGACTGTGGCAAAGACCAAGATGCTTTCAGTTAGGGTTATCCACTGTCAACCCTGTGTTAAAAAGATGAACTGTTTGGACTGGACTGACTGTGAGGTGCGTAGTGTAGATTCAGTAAAGCAACTGCTCAGGTGCAAAATGTAGATCGGTAGTTACTGATGCAGTGTTTGAATTAATTTGATAAGAGAAATGGTACAACTGGTGGATGTGTTACACTCACATTAATTCTGCCATATACATCTGGATTTAGACTAATTGTTCAAGAGAAATGGTACAACTGGTGGACACACACATTATTTCTGCCATATACATCTGGATTTAAACTAATTGTTCAAGCACACACACACACACACACACACACACACACACACACAGTGACAGTGCTGTCCACATCTGCAGTCGGTGTCAGGCAAACATTGAAACAG